>SJYC01104896.1:0-33207 GCA_006408675.1 Madoqua kirkii
CCTAAGTACTAGCCCCATGATATCACTCAAGGAAAGAATGTTTTGTCAAAGTCTTAAATAAATCTGTGTTGTAAACTAATTTGTATCCATGTTACTTTTGATTCAGGTTGAGTAATTTGCTATTGCCAATAACATTAATCGGAATTAAATTTCAACTTTTACTTAAATGTATTTAGTTTATCTCAAAAAAATGAAAAGCTATTTTACCTTAAGCCATAGTTTGACAAAGACATTCCATAGTTCATCAGGCACTCTATCTATCAGATCTAGGCCCTTAAATCTATTTCTCACTTCCACTGTATAATCATAAGCAATTTGATTTAGGTCATAACTGAATGGTCTAGTGGTTTTCCTCATTTTCTTCAATTTAAGTCTGAGTTTGGCAATAAGGAGTTCATGATCTGAGCCACAGTCAGCTCCTGGTCTTGTTTTTGTTGACTGTATAGAGCTTCTCCATCTTTGGCTGCATAGAATATAATCAATCTGATTTCGATGTTGACCATCTGGTGATGTCCATGTGTAGAGTCTTCTCTTGTGTTGTTGGAAGAGGGTGTTTGCTCTGACCAGTGCATTTTCTTGGCAAACCTCTATTAGTCTTTGCCCTGCTTCATTCCACATTCCAAGGCCAAATTTGCCTGTTACTCCAGGTGTTTCTTGACTTTCTACTTTTGTATTCCAGTCCCCTATAATGAAAAGGACATCTTTTTTGTGTGTTAGTTCTAAAAGGACTTTTTTGTCTTAATAGAACCATTCAAATTCAGCTTTTTCATCATTACTGGTTGGGGCATAGACTTGGATAACTGTGATATTGAATGGTTTGCCTTGGAGAGGAACAGAGATCATTCTGTCATTTTTGAGATTGCATCCAAGTACTGCATTTCGGACTCTTTTGTTGACCGTGATGGCTACTCCATTTCTTCTAAGGGATTCCTGCCCACAGTAGTAGATATAATGGTCATCTGAGTTAAATTAACCCATTCCAGTCAATTTTAGTTCACTGATTCCTAGAATGTCGACGTTCACCCTTGCCATCTCTTGTTTGACCACTTATAATTTGCCTTGATTCATGGACCTGACATTCCAGGTTCCTATGCAATATTGCTCTTTACAGCATTGTATCTTGCTTCTTTCTTCTCTTGTGTTGTTGGAAGAGGGTGTTTGCTATGACCAGTGCATTTTCTTGGCAAAACTCTATTAGTCTTTGCCCTGCTTCATACAGCATTCCAAGGCCAAATTTGCCCGTTACTCCAGGTGTTTCTTGACTTCCTACTTTAGCATTTCAGTCCCCTATAATGAAAAGGACATCTATTTTGGGTGTTAGTTCTAAAAGGTCTTGTAGATCTTCATAAAACCATTCAACTTCAGCTTCTTCAGAATTACTGGTTGGGGCATAGACTTGGATAACCGTGATATTGAATGGTTTGCCTTGGAGATGAACAGAGATTATTCTGTTGTTTCTGAGACTGCATCCAAGTACTGCATTTCAGACTCTTTTGTTGACCATGATGGCTACTCCATTTCTTCTGAGGTATCCCTGCCTGCAGTAGTAGATATAATGGTCATCTGAGTTAAATTCACCCATTCCAGTCCATTTTAGTTCACTGATTCCTAGAATGTCCACGTTCACTCTTGCTATCTCCTGTTTGACCACTTCCAATTTGCCTTGATTCATGGACCTGACATTCCAGGTTCCTATGCAATATTGCTCTTTACAGCATCAGATCTTGCTTCTATCACCAGTTACATGCACAACTAGGTATTGTTTTTGCTTTGGTTCCATCCCTTCATTCTTTCTGGAGTTATTCTTCCACTGATCTCCAGTAGCATATTGGGCACCTAATGACCTGGGGAGTGCCTCTTTCAGTATCCTATCATTTTGCCTTTCATGCTGTTCATGGGGTTCTCAAGGCAAGAATACTTAAGTGGCTTAACATTCCCTTCTCCAGTGGACCACATTCTGTCAGACCTCTCCACCATGACCCGCCTGTCTGTGGTTCCCCCACAGGCATGGCTTGGTTTCATTGGATTAAACAAGGCTGTGGTCCTGTGTGATTAGATTGACTAGTTTTCTGTGAGTATGGTTTCAGTGTGTCTGCCCTCAGATGCTCTCTTGCAGCACCTACCATCTTACTTGGGTTTCTCTTACCTTGAGCGTGGGATATCTTTTCACGGCTGCTAAAGCAAAGCACAGCTGCTGTTTCTGACCTTGAACCAGGGGTATCTCGTTACTGCCGCCTTCCTAACCTTCAGTGTGGGATAGCTCCTCTAGGCCCTCCAGCCACCGCTCCTTGGGTTGATCCTCCCAGCCACCAGCCCTGGTCTCGGGCATGGGTGGCTCCTTTCAGCTGCGGTCCCTGGCCTCAGGCTAGAGCTCAGGGTGGCTCCTCAAGGTTATTGCCCCTGGCCTCGAGCACAAATGGCTTCTTCTGGCCACCCCTGACCTCCGATGTGGGGTGTCTCACCCAGGCCGCCCCTAGCCTTGGACGCGAGGTAGCTCCACCCAGCCCCGCCCTGACCTTGGATGTGGGGTGTCTCCTCCTGGCCGCCACTGACCTCGGAGACGGGGTGTCTCCTCCTGGCCGCCGCCCCCGACTGCAGATGCGGGGTGCCTCCTCCCTGCTGCCACTGATTTTGGACGCGGGGTAGCTCCTCTAGGCCTGTCTCTTATACACATCTTAAAGCTTTGTTGCTTGTTGAATATCTATTTTTTAATTAGATACCTAGCATTTTATTCATCTTTTTTTGGGGGGTGCGTGTTAGTTCTAAAAAGTATTGTAGGTCTTCATTAGAACCATTCAGGTTCAGCTTTTTCAGTGTTACTGGTTGGGGCATAGACTTGGATTACTGTGGAAACGAACAGAGATCATTTTATCGTTTTTGAGACTGCATCCAAGAACTACATTTCGGACTCTTTAGTTGACTATGATGGCTACTCCATTTATCCCAAGGGATTCCTGCCCATAGTAGTAGATGTAATGGTCATCTGAGTTAAATTCACCCATTCCAGTCCATTTTAATTTGCTGATTTCTAGTCTCTAAGGTGATGCCCCTGATCTCGGACGTGGGGTAGCTTCTCTCGTCGGCGCTTAGTGCGCCGGCCCGGCTCTCACAGCTGTCTGCACTTAGTGTACCGGCCCAGCTGGAAATGGTTTACTATGGCTCCTGACTCAGCCCCACTCCCCAAAAGAGAAAAAATTTCTCCTGATTACACACATTAAAATAATGCCAACCAGTGTAATTCAGAAGTGAATCATGTATCAGGTTGGTGTAAAAGTAAGTGGTTTTGCATTATCGAACTTTGCCATTTGACATTAAAATACATTCTTGAATGTGGTTAAGTTAATCAAGGCACATTTCTTGCTTAATTTTTTTTTGCTAATGACATTACTTGCTGTTTATTTTATATTTATTTTAGACTGAGGGAAATGATCTTAGACAAAAAGCAAATTCCAGCAATTCTCATATGGGTTCAAAATGGGTCATAAAGCAGCAGAGGCAACTCGCAACATCAACAACACATTTGGCCCAGGAACTGCCAACAAGCATGCACTGCAGTGCCAGTTCAAGAAGTTTTGCAAAGGAGATGAGAGCCTTGAAGATGAGGAATGTAAGGCCAACCATCTAAAGGTGACAACAACCAGCTGAAAGGATCATCAAAGTTGATCCTCTTATAATTACAACAGAAGTTTCCCAAGAACTCAGTGTCAACCACTGATAGTCATTCAGCATCTGAAGCAAATTGGAAAGGGGAAAAACCTCGATAACTGGGTGCCCCATGAGCTGACCACAAATCCAAACAATCGTCACTTCGTAAAGTGTTGTCTTCTCTTATTCTATGCAACAACAATGAATCATTTCTTGATCGTATGGTGATGTGCTACAAAAAGTGGATTTTATGCAACAACAGACAACCAGTGATGACCGGCTCAGCTGCTGAATCAAGAAGAAACTCCAAAGCACTTTCCAAAGCACTTTTCAGAGCCAAACTTGCACCAAAATAGGTCATGGCCACTGTTTGGTGGTCTGCTGCTGGTCTGATCCACTACAGCTTTCTGAATCCTGGTGAAACCTTTACATCTGTGAAGTATGCTCAGCAAATCAATGAGACAGAGTGAAAACTGCAAAACCTACAGACAGCATTGATCAAGAAAAGGGGCCCAATTCTTTTCCACAACACACAACCGCACACACAACAACATCTCAAAAGTTGAACGAATTGGACTATGAAGTTTTGCCTCATCTGCCATATTCACCTGACCTCTCGCCAACTACCACTTCTTCAAGCATCTTGACAATTTTTTGCAGGCAAAATCCACAACCAGCAGGATGCAGAAAATGCTTTCCAAGAATTCCTCAAATCCTGAAACACTAATTTTTATGCTATAAGAATAAACAAACTTATTTCTCATTGGCAAACATGTGCTGATTTAAAAAAGAGTAGATATATGTATATGTATAACCAATTCATTTTGTTGTACAGCTGAAACTAATGCAACATTGTAAATCAACTATACGCCAATTAAATTAAAAAAAAAAACTACACTAAGCGAGGGAGCCAGGAACAAACAAAATGTGTTAATTGTAATGGTTCCTATTTTGACTAATAAAGAGGAATTTGAGCCGTTACAATGATTTCAAATTCACAGTCTGAAACAATAATTATGCTTGCACCAACCTAGTATCACATACATAATGCTATGAACTAAATGCTGTCCCACCAAAATTTGTATGCTAAAGCTCAAATCCCCAAATGATGGTGTTTGGTGATGGGACCTTTGAGAGGTAGCTGTGGTTAGATGAGGTCATAAGAGTGGGGCCCTAATTTGATAGGATTAATGTTCTTTTAGAAGTGAAACTAGAGAGCTTATGGCCTCTTTCCACCATGTGTAGACACAGCAAGAATGTAAACATCTGCAAGTCAGGATAAGGGCCTTCACCAGAAAAATTGGCTGACACCTCTGCTTGGGATTTCTCAGTCTCCAGAACAGTGAGAATCAGATTTCTGTGGTTTCAGCCTCCAACTCAATGGTATTTTGTTATGACAACCCAAGATGACAATCTCCCTCCAAACCTCACTTGAAAATGGTCCATTGTGATTTCCCAGTCAACTCCTTAGTTGCTCTGTAAATCGCTACCTATAATTTAACTTTCCACTGCTAGGAGTCCGCTTTGCCCACAGTGTGTTAGTTTAGGAACTCTGCAGTTGAGAATCTTTTGGACCTGGATCACCTTTTAGAGCCAGGTTGCAAGTATTGGGACCTGACCTTTGGTTCAGGAAATAGGAGACAGAGCCCAACACAGGGGAAGTCCCAGGAAAGTGTCTGAAGTAGATAAATTAATAGAATAGCCGATTCTTTACTCTTCCAGCCACGCTGAAAGGCATGTGTGCTTAGTCGCTCAGTCGTGTCCAACTCTTTGTGACCCCGTGACTGTAGCCTGCCAGGTTCCTTTGTCCATGGGGCTTCTCAGGAAAGAACACTAGAGTGGGTTGCCATGCCCTCCTCCAGGGGATCTTCCCAAACCAGGGACTGAATCTAGGTCTCCTGCACTGCAGGCAGATTCTTTACTGTCTGAGCCACCAGGGAAGCCCAGAAAGTGGGTAGAGGCTGGAAGAGTTTTGAGGTACATACTAGAAATATGGATATTAAATGTGATTCCAATGAGAGCTCAGAAAGAAAAAAGGAGCCGTGGAGAGAAAACATCCATCTTCTTAGAGAATACATAAATGATCATGAACAGAATGTTGGTAGAAATACAGATATTAAAGGCCATTCTAGTGAAGTCTCAGGAAGAATGAGGAATAGGTTATTGGAAAGTGGAGAAACAGTGACGCTTGTTCTAATGTGGCAAAACTGGCTGAATTGTGTTTTATGTTTTGTGGCAGGAAGACTTCATAAGCAATGAAATCAGTTAAATTTAATCAAGGAGATATCTGCACAAAGTGTTGAAGGAGCAGTGTGATTCCCTGATTGCTTACAGTAATGCAAAAGGAAGGCAATGAATTGAAGGAGGAACTGTTAAACAAAAAAGAACTTAGAGATGTACAAAATTCTCAGTCTATCCATATTGAAAAAAAAAGATAAAAAGTGAGAAAGAGTGTTCTAAACAGAAGATAAGGATGTGGCTGAACAACCATTAGATAAAAAGATCCTGGGTTTAATCAGCCATCTCAGCAGAAGCCAGGAATAAAGATACAATTATTGACAGATGGGACTAAAGGAAACAGAAAAAAATGGGACAGAATAAAGGAAGGCTATTGAACATTTTAGATCCTTACAGGACTGGATCATGAGCTAGTTGGCTGAGAATATATACTATTCTCAAAGAAAAGTAAAGAATAACCCCAAAGGTGATTCAGATCATTAGCACTGCTCCTCAATTTCAAAGGGTGGAGCCACCACCTGGGTGTCAACCAGCCAGATGGTCTCTGCCTAAAGTCTCAGAGTGGCGGGAGGGGGGTGGGGGGGCATGCTACCAAGCCATGGGGTTTGGGGTCCCTGGAGCCTTGGGAGTGGACCTTGCCCAAGAGGGTTAGGACCACCATGCCAGTGAATCCAGAAGGCAGGACCTTGCCCCTGTGGGTCTGGAAGGAGGGCATTCAGTCAAAGAGGAGTCTTAAGATTTAATGGAATTTGTCTTTCTAGGGTTTGGACTTGCTAGGGAGGCATCATGCCTTCTTGACGTTCTATTTCTCTATTTGGGGATGGGAATGTCTATCCTATGCCCATCCCAGCATTCTATTTTGGAAGCATGTAATTTGTCTAATTTCGTCAGTTTATAGCTGGAGAAAGATTTTTCTCTCAGGATGAATCATACCTCAGATCTCACCAACTTAGATATCTAAATGAGGTTCAGACTTTAGGGTGGATGCTAGAATGAGTTAAGACTTTGGAGGCTGTTGGATTGATATGAATGTATTTGGCATGCAATAAAGACATGCACTTTGGAGGGCCAGAGGCAGAATGCTATGGACTGAATTCCATCCCTACAAAATTCCTGTGCTGAAGCCCTAAACTTCCTGACATGGTATTTGGAAACTTTGGAACCTTAGGATTAAATAAGGTCATGGGGTTGGGGTCCTCATTTGATAGGACTAGTGCCGGGGTCCAGCCCCGGTGGATCCAGGGTGATTCGAAGGTGGGGACGGAATCGGTGTCCTAGGAAAAAACTTATTTAATTACAGATATAGAGAGAGATTAGAAACAGATAGTATAGTAGGAAATATTAACAGAGAAAAAGGGGCTGAATAATTCAGCCTAAAAAATGGGGAGCAAGAAAGAAACGACATGGGGGATCAGTCTTTCCAGAAACTGACTCCAATTTTTTATTTTTAGGTTTGCTTATATACCTTTTGTTATACATAGGGATGAATACAGAGTCATGCAGGGGTCTGCAGTCCTGACATTTATCAAAATCAGGTACTTTACATTAAAAAAAGGTCTTAGGGGTTTTACATCATCTTCTGGCCATGAGGCCTGCTGACATTCACGACCCTTTCTTTCTGATAACCAAAAAACGTATTTTTTCCCAAGGGTGTTTTTTCTTAAACCAGGCACCACCCTCCAAATAAAGTTGCATTCCTATAGGGTGAGGGTGTAGTGAGTTACAATCAAGAAAGGAATCTATTTAACCTAAGGTTAACATGATCAATCTTAAAGGTTAATACTTATTTCTCCTATATGCTAGTTATATTTATTATAAGAGCAGGGAATATGGAGATTTAGCAGCAAACATCAGCCCCAAACATGAAAACCTTTCACCAATGTTCCCCTTAAGATCTATTTTGTCTTAAGATAGTGATAAAGTTACATTTTTACATAGCAAGGACATAGTGATTTATAACAAAGTACAGTGATCTATAACAAAAGAGAAAATTCATTAACTCAAAAAGTCTAGTATTGCTAACATCAAAAACTACTATATTTCCTTTTCTATATTCCAAATATATTGATTAATATATTCCCAAGTGCCTAAGGATATGGAGGTCTGGTGGCAATCATTGACTCAACAATGAGAAAAGCCCTATGCTAATTAAGACTCTCAAAATACTCCAAAACTCTCTGTGCTATTTATGGTTGAGAGGTAGTAAACAATCATGTGCGTAGTGGCAGGAGTATGGATAATCCTGTCACACAAGCTAGTCTGCCAGCAGAGAGTTTTGACCTGAGACACCGTTGTCCCACCCAGGGCAGAGAATTAGCAGCAATTATTGTCACAACAAATGAAAAAACCCTTCACCAATATAATTCCTAATCAACCTAGTATACTAATAATACTAGGTAGACTCTGGCTTTGAGGGTAGATGCTCGGGAACAGGGGGTTTCCTGAGGCTTGATCACACCTTTGCGTATGCCAAGCCTCCTTCCTCATGACCTTTGCCATGGGCGGAGTTCCTCATGCGGGCTCCCGGCAGACTAGTGTCCTTATAAGAAGATAAGCCAGAGCTTGCTAATTCCCTCCCCACCACATGAGGATGAAGCAAGAAGGCACCTATTTGCAAGCAAGGAAGAGGCTTTCATCAGGAACTGAGTTGGCCAGCACCTTGATTTTGAACTTTCTAGTTCCTAGTGATGTGAAAATTAAATTTCCAATGACACGACTGAGCGACTGAACTGAACTGAACTGAACTGAAGCCTCCCAAGCTATGGCATTTTATTAAGTCAGCCCAAGAAGACTAATACACATACTAACATTCATCATACACATATATAATGATTCATAATTGCACTTATTCTACAGACATAACAAGAGAGCATAAACTATGTGTATGAGAATGTTCACTGCAGCAGTCTGTACTAGCAAAATAAAGGAAGACACTATACCAGTGTCCTAGGGTTGCTGTAACAAAGTACTGAATGCCGTGAAACAACTAATGTGTTAACTTGAAGTTCTAGAAGTTAGAAGTCTGATAACAAGATGGACCATGCTCCCCCTGAAATTTGTGGGAATCCTTCATCGACTTTTCCTAGCTTCTAGTGATTTGATAGAAAGCTCTGGCATTCCCTGGCTTGTAGATGCATCACTCCTATCCTCTGTTTTCACATGAAAAATGCAGGTCTCTATATCATCTTCCTTCTGCACATGTTTATTTCTGTGTCCTAATCTCCTCTTTTTATAAGGTCACCAGACATGTTGGATTACAGCCATCCTAATGACCTCATTTTAATTTGACTACCTCTGTAAAGACAATTTATAAATAAGATCACATTCTGAGGTAGTAGGCTTTAGGACTTCAACATAGCTTTTGTAGGGCAGGGGAAAGGATGGTAACATTTAGCCCATAACAAACATAGAAGTCTACCACCAGGGGAATGGAATTCTGCATCCTGACAATGGATAACCCTACAGCCATTAGGGCTTCCTTGGTGGCTCAAACAGTAAAGAATCCACCTGCAATGTGGGAGACCTAGGTTTGATCCCTGGGTTGGGAAAATCCCCTGGAGGAGGGCATGGCAACTCTCTCCAATATTATTGCCTGGAGAATCCCTGTGGACAGAGGAGCCGGGGCAGGGTTGGGGGGGCAGCTACAGTCCATGGGGTCACAAACAGTCGGACATGACTGAGCAACTAAGCACATACAGTCATTAGAGAGAGGTGTTGACCTGGAAAGCCGTCTGAGATACATTATTAAATAGGAAAGGTAAGCATTTCAGACCAATATGTATAAATAACAGGGTGCAAAAGATGAAATAATGAAAGTGAGAAAGGAGAGTGAAGAATAAGGCTTAAAACTCAACATTCAAAAAACTAAGATCATGGCATCTGGTCCCATCACTCCATGGCAAATAGATCAGGAAACAATGGAAACAGTGACAGATTTTATTTTCTTGGACTCCAAAATCACTGCAGATGGTGACTGCAGGCATGAAATTAAAAGATGCTGCTCCTTGGAATAAAAGCTATGACAAACCTAGACAGAATATTAAAAAGCAGAGACGTTACTTTGTCGACAAAGATCTGTCTAGTCAAAACTATAGTTTCTCCAGTAGTCATGTATGGATGTCATAGTTGGACTATGAAGAAAGCTGAATACCAACGAATTGATGTTTTTGCACTGTAGTGCTGGAGAAGACTCTTGATAGACCCTTGAACTGCAAGGAGATCAAACCAGTCAATCCTAAAGGAAATCAGTCCTGAATATACATTGAAAGGATTGATGCTGAAGCTGAACCTCCAATACTTTGGCCGCCTGATGCAAAGAACTAACTCCTTGGAAAAGACCCTGATGCTGGGAAAGATTGAAGGCAGGAGGAGAAGGGGACAACAGAGGATGAGATGGTTATATGGCATCACCAACTCAATGGTCATGAGTTTGAGCAAGCTCTGAGAGTTGGTAATGGACAAGGAAACTTGGCATGCTGCAGTCCATGGGGTTGTAAAGAGTGAGACATGACTGAGTGACTAAACTGAACTGAAAAGACCATGGAATCCTTGTCTTAAGTCTGGATTTTGTCTTGACTTACCATTTGGAACAAAGCTCACCATAATGTTTCTGAAGAGCAGAAAGTAACACAATGTTGAAATTAACTATACTCTAATAATAAAATTAATTTAAATTTTAAATAAGCAAACATCCCCCATAGTTCAGTGTAAAGAATCCACCTGCAGTGCAGGAGATACAGGTTCCATTCCTGAGTAGGGAAGAGGACCTGGAGGAGGAAATGGCAACACACTCCAGTATTCTTGCCTGGGAAATCTCATGGACAGAGGAGCCTGGCTGGCTATAGTTCATGGGGTCACAAAGAGTCAGACAAGACTTGTCAACTGAGCACACATGCACAGAATTATCTATGTTAATATAAATATAATTTAAACTTAGGTGCCATTTTCTACCTTCACTCAATCTATCAGAAAGTATTCACAGTGATTTAATTAACAGATTCTTATCCTGAGTGAGCTTCCCTGGTGGCTCAAATGGTAAAGAATACCCTTTCAATGCAGGAGACCCAGGTTTGATCCCTGACTCAGGAAGAGTCCCTAGAGAAGGAAATGGCTACCCACTCCAGTATTCTTGCCTGAAGAACTCCATGGAAGAGGAGCTTAGTGGGCCACAGACCATGGAGTCACAAAGAGTCAGACATGACTGACTATCACTTTCACTTTTTATTCTAAATACCTCAAAAATCAGTCATCATTATATGTATTCACTTTATAATTATTTATCTAGGCAAGTGGTTCTTGTATTGACCCCCAAATCATGACACAATATTTTCAAAGAGTGTTGCTCTATCATTTGTGCCTATATCACAGAATGATTATTAAAAAGCACATAAATAATAATCTGATTGAAGGTTTAATTAACCACTTGTTTCCTTCAAGGAGTTTTGGAGATGTGCCATGGTTTTAAACTGTTGCTTCAGTCTGAGTCATGATTTGTTTTTAAAGACTAGAAATTCTAGCACATTGCAGGCACATGAAAATGAATGAAAAAATCTATTTATGTTCTGGTATCAGACAATTTGATTTCTAGAGTCTATTGTCACACATTGTGTACTTATATTTGTAAGTTCTTTTGAAAATCCAACAGTTATTCAAAATGAAAAAAAAATAGGCTTCTTTCTGTAACCTTGGCCAAATCACTTAATCTAAAAAACCATGTAGCTTCCTCTTCTTTAAAATAGGAATAATAACCTCACATTACTTTCAGACTCGTGCATCTCACAGAACGATAGTACCTAAAATATTGAGGGCAGGAAGTTTCCTTCCCTTCTCTATTTCTGTTTTAAGGCATCACAAAACAGTCATGAAGCAGAGACCAATCCCCCTAAGGGTATTTATCTATGAAGGGAAAAATAGTAATATTATACTGAAGAAACCCAGTAAGATGACATGTCAACATTATGTGTCCTTGAAATGATAAACAGAGAAATATATAAGATCATTTCAGGTTATTCTTGTCAAAAATTCAGAATCTCAATTTAATCTTAAGAAAAACCAAAATGAGAGTCGTTATCCAAAGTAACTGGCCAGTAACTCATCAGCAACGTCAAGGTCTTTAAAGAAAGAGAAAGAATGAGAAAATGCCACTGATTGGCAAAGACTGAAGACAACTAAATTTAGCATGGAAGTGAAAGTGAAAGTCGTTCAGTTGATTTCAGCTCTTTGCAACTCCATGGACTATACAGTCCTTGGAATTCTCTAGGACAGAATACTGGAGTGGGTAGCCTTTCCCTTCTCCAGGGGATCTTCCCAACCCGGGGGTCAAACCCAGGCAGATTCTTTATCAGCTGAGCCACAAGGGAAGCCCAAGAATACTGGAGTGGGTAGTCTATCCCTTCTCCAGGGGATCTTCCCAACCCAGGAATCGAACCAGGGTCTCCTGCAATACAGACAGATTCTTTGCCAACTGAGCTATCAAGGATCCTGGAATAAAAACAAGACTTTACAGGGAAGATGTGAAATTTTAATAAGTTTAGTTAATAGTAGTGTAGCAATAGTAGTTTCCTAGCTTTGATGTTTATACAATGGTTATACAAGTGTTGACATTAGGGGAAGACAAGTGAAAGGTATACAGGAACTCCCTACCTTATATTTGCAACTTAAAAAAAAAAAATCTGTTTCCAAATAAAAAGTTTAAAAAGAAGTACCAGAGAATATATGGACTGAATTTTCTTCCAAAATTTCTATGTTGAAGCTCTAATTTCCAATGTAATGGTATTTGGAGATGAGGCCTTTGAAGGATAATTAGAATTAAATGAAGTCATGGATCAGATTAGTGCCCTTGTGTTAGTCATTCATTTATGTCCTACTCTTTGCAATCCCATGGACTATAGCCCACCAGGCTCCTCTATCCATGGGATTCTCCAGGCAAGAATACTGGAGTGGGTTGCCATGCCCTCTTCCAGGGGAACTTCCTGATCCAGGGATCAAACCCAGGTCTCCAGCATTACAGGCAGATTATTTACCATCTGAGCCACTAGGGGTTAGAGTCCTTACAAGAAGAAAATAAGTGTGTCTCTCTCCTCACTTACCAACCTCTACCACCCCTGATGGCTGTCATCTTGCTGTGACCTATTTTGTGCATACTTGGCAGGCCAGTGGATAAGAATCTGCTTTGCAAGGCAGGGGATGCCGGTTCCATTCGTGGTAGGGGAACTAAGATCGCACATGCTGCAGGGCAACTAAGCCTTTGTGCCACAACTACTGAGGCCACATGTCACAACTAGAGAGTCTGTGTTCTGCAACACGTGATGCAATGAAGGTTTTGCATGCTGCACTAAGACCCTATACTGCCATTAAAAAAAAAAAAAAATGAAAGCCATCTAGAAGTCAGGACAAGAGTTCTCACTTGAACCCAACCATACTGGCCCCCTGATTGTGGCCTTCTAGGCTCCAGAACTGTGAGAAAACAGGTGTTTGTTGTTTAAGCCACCCAATCTATGGTATTTTGTTATAGTAGCTGGAGCTGGCTCCCACACCAATTAAGCTACTAATTGGAGATTTATATACCAAAGTGCCTTTCACTATCAGTCAGTTCAGTTCAGTCACTCAGTCATGTCCGACTCTTTGTGACCCCATGAATTGCAGCACACCAGGCTTCCCTGTCCATCACCAAATCCCGGAGTTCACTCAAACTCTTGTCCGTCGAGTCAGTGATGCCATCCAGCCATCTCATCCTCTCTCATCCCTTTCTCTTCCTGCCCCCATCCCTCTCAGCATCAGAGTCTTTTCCAATGAGTCAACTCTTTGCATGAGGTGGCCAAAGTACTGGAGTTTCAGCTTGAGCATCAGTCCTTCCAATGAACATCCAGGGCTGATCTCCTTCAGAATGGACTGGTTGGATCACCTTGCAGTCCAACGCACTCTCAAGAGTCTTCTCCAACACCACAGTTCAAAAGCATCAATTCTTCGGTGCTCAGCCTTCTTCACAGTCCAACTCTCACATCCATACATGACCACAGGAAAAATCATAGCCTTGACTAGACGGACCTTAGTCAGCAAAGTAATGTCTCTGCTTTTGATATGCTATCTAGGTTGGTCCTAACTTTTCTTCCAAAGATAAGCATCTTTTAATTTCATGGCTGCAGTCACCATCTGAAGTGATTTTGGACCCCCCAAAATAAAGTCTGACACTGTTTCCCCATCTATTTCCCATGAAGTGATTGGACCAGATGCCATGATCTTCGTTTTCTGAATGTTGAACTTTAAGCCAACTTTTTCACTCTCCTCTTTCACTTTCATCAAGAGGCTTTTTAGTTCCTCTTCACTTTCTGGCCTAACAATGTTATCATCTGTATATCTGAGGTTCTTGATATTTCTCCTGGCAATCTTGATTCCAGCTTGTGCTTCTTCCAGCCCAGGGTTTCTGATGATACACTCTGCATATAAGTTAAATAAGCAGAGTGACAATATACAGCCTTGACATACTCCTTTTCCTATTTGGAACCAGGCTGTTGTTCCATGTCCAGTTCTAACTGTTGCTTCCTGACTTGAATATAAGTTTCTCAGGAGGCAGGTCAGGTGGTCTGGTATTCCCATCTCTTTCAGAATTTTCCACAGTTTATTGTGATCCACACAGTCAAAGCCTTTGGCATAGTCAATAAAGCAGAAATCGATGTTTTTCTAGAACTCTCTTGCTTTTTCCATGATCCAGGGGATGTTGGCAATTTGATCTCTGGTTCCTCTGCCTTTTCTAAAACCAGCTTGAACTATAGTTCAAATCTAAAATAATGTGTTATATATCTCAATTACTTCCTAAGGTATTGCCTTTTATTGAATACAGCTATATTCCTACTAAATATGGGGACTTATTTGGCTCTAAGGGCTTTCCTAGTGGCTCAGCAGTAAAGAATCTGGCTGACAGTGCAGGAGATGCGGGTTAGATCCCTGGGTCAGGAAAATCCCTGGGAGGAGGAAATGGTAACCCACTTCAGTATTCTTGCCTGGGAAATCCCATGAACAGAGGAGCCTGGCAGGCTATAGCTCATGGGATCTCAAAAGAGTTGGACACAACTTACCAACTAAACAACAAAAAATTTGCCTCTAAATTACCGTTTTGGAGTCTGTCCTTGATATATACTTTTTTGTTTTTCTCAGTTTGTCCCAGATCCATTCTGCATCCTGCTCTGTGCCCTAGGAGGGTGATTTCTGTGGCAGGAAACTCCTCATCCTGACTCCAGTCCCTTGCCCTCTGGCTTCTGGCTACAGTGTTGATTCCTCCTGTTTACTGCATCTACTTACCCTCCTCTGGGTGGTTGGTCCTGCAATAACTATGGGTCTTGTGGAGGCTACTTTCAAGATTAACATTCTCATCTGTTCCAATAACACCCTTTCCTCTCCTCCCCTCTGGAACTATAAAGGTAATGGCTTTCTGCTATTATTCACCCCTGGACGTCTTAAGATCCCATACTGGGTCCCTTAGTCCCTTATCCACCCACATCTCTGTACACCGTCCTTTTAATAAACACATCTGTTTAAAAATTCCACCGTGATGCAGGATGAATAAGTTCTGGAGATCTAATGTGACTATACAATAGTCATTGTGGTGACTCTACTGAATGATATTGTATTATATAATATTTGAAATTTGCTAAAGTAATTGATCTTAGGTGTTCTCACTGCACGTACACACAGACACACAAATCATGACTATGTGAGGTGATGAATAAGTTATAAGCTTGACTGTGGCAATCAGTTCACAATGTATATGTATATCAAAACAATAAGTTGTGCACCTTTCAGTTCAGTTCAGTTGCTCAGTTGTGCACAGTTCTTCAGGATCCCATGGTCTGAAGCATGCCAGGCTTCCCTGACCATGACCAACTCCCAGAGCTTACTCAATTATGTATATCAAAACAATAAGTTGTGCACCTTTCAGTTCAGTTCAGTTGCTCAGTTGTGCACAGTTCTTCAGGATCCCATGGTCTGAAGCATGCCAGGCTTCCCTGACCATGACCAACTCCCAGAGCTTACTCAAACTCATGTCCAATGAGTTGGTGATGCCATCCAAAGAACTTATCCTCTGTCACCCCCTTTTGCTCCTGCCTTCAATCTTTCCCAGCATCAGGGTCTTTTCCAGTGAGTCAGTTCTTCACATTAGGTGGCCAAGGTATTGGAGTTTCAGCTTCAGGATCAGTCCTTTCAACAAATATTCAGGGTTGATTTCCTTTAGGATGGACTGGATGGATCTTCTTGCAATCCAAGGGACTCTCAAGAGTCTTCTCCAACACCACAGTTCAAAAGCATCAACTTTTCGGCATTCAGCTTTCTTTATAGTCCAACTCTCACATCCATACATGACCACTGGAAAAACCATAGATTTGACTAGATGGACCTTTGTTGGCAAACTAATGTCTCTGCTTTATAATATGCTGTCTAGGTTGATCATAGCTTTTCTTTCAAGAAGCAAGCGTCTTTTAATTTCATGGCTGCAATCACCATCTGCAGTGATACTGGAACCCAAGAAAATAAAGTCTGTTACCCTTTCCATTTCTTCCCCATTATTTGCCATGAAGTTATGGGACTGGATGCCATAATCTTAGTTTTATGAATAATGAGTTTTAAGCCGGTTTTTTCACTCTTCTATCTCCTTTTCCTCAAAAGGTTCTAAAGCCATGCATAAAAGCAGGAGATATCTCCCAAGCCACTAAATCAAAGAAAAATGTTATCAGTCTTCTACTGATTTAAATAAGGGCCATGATAATCCTAGTTTGACCTCATAGGGACAGACATTCTCCTACCCATATGAGGAGCTAGTGATACAAGCCTGACTTCTACTTGAAGAAGTCAGTCTTTTCCCCTCCCCTACTTTCCTTTGATTATAAAATTGTACCCCCCTCAATCCTGGGATCAGAGCTCCCTTGCCTGCCCACTTGTATCTCTTACAAGTGTTTAGTATTAATATAACTGTGTGTTTGCTAAGTCTTTTCAGTTGTATTTGACTCTGCGACCCTATGGACTATAGCTCCCATCACTTTGCCTCTCGCTGAATTCATTCAGCACCAAGACGCAACGAACTTAAGGAGCTTCATTAAGTCCTGAAACCAGGTGTGTGATCTCAGCTGGAAGATCATAGGTTTTGGCTGGGTTTGAGTCCTTCAGTCAACTCTGTGTGACCGCATGGACAGCAGCCCATCAGGCTCCTCTGTCCAAGGGATCCTCTAGGCAAGAATACTGGAGTGGGTTGCCATTGCCTTCTCTGTGAGTCTGTGCACATGGTTTCAAGTCCCGATCTGAGGAGAACAGTTTCATTCCCACCACAGTCTTGGCCTAGCTGAACTCTGGCTGCTTCTGGTAATTCTCCTCCCCACGGTCCTCTCACCTCCTTTTACCTTTGACCTGAATTTATATAAACTGCCATTTCCAAACCAATTCACCTCTTTTGCCCCTCAGACTCTACAGCCTTTATGAGGCTATTCCAGCCAACTTGACCAGCGCCTGCTGTCCTCACAGCACCACCTGTGGTCTCTTCGGTTCCTCAGCCACAGAGCAGCACGGAGCTCACTGTCTTCCTCTTCACTCTGTCCCCACACCCTGTGTCTGCATCACTTACACACTGTCCCATTCAACACCAGGCCTTCTCAGTCTTGACCTTTTTCTCTCCAATAATCCTTTTATCTTCTTCCATGTAATACTCTTGGACTTTCCTGTAGCTCAGAATCTGTAGTAAAGAATCTGCCTGCAACACAGAAGACCCTGGGTTGGGAAGATCCTCTGGAGAAGGAAATGGCGACCCACTCCAGTATTCTTGCCTGGAGAATCCCATAGATGGAGAAGCCTGGTGGGCTACAGTCCATGGGGTTGCAAAGAGCTGAACACAGCTGAGCAACTAACAATACACTACACTACACTATTTAACCCTCAACCCTAAAGTCAAAACTTCTTATTGTTAAAATCATCACATTACCTCCTAAAAAGTGACCTCATACCCTTCCCTTCCTCCCAGTGTGTTTACTCTGGTACCCATCTCAAAAATGCTTTGGCCTCACTGAGAATTCCTATCTACTAACCCTACAAGTTTTTCAGTATCCATTATTCACTTTTTGGCTTCACATCCCTCTTTCCATCTATTGTCTATTTCTGCCCAACAAAATGTAAGCTCAGTGAGGACTTTTTCACTCATATCTCTAGCATCAGGAACAGAACCATGCCTGGGTACAAACAAAGCACTCAATAAATATTGGACATATAAATGCCTCCTGTGGGCCAAGTATTTGGCAAGGATAAAGAAACAAAAACAGTCTCTCCTCTCAATAAGTTCAAATGAATATTATCATGCATACATACTGGTGCAGCCACACAAATTTCAGCTATTTTTATGTGAAACAACTACTTGTGCTTAGCCTATTTTAAAAGTAATTTCACATTTCATTATTCTAGTGTCCTTATACTGAGTTTGGCCAGTCTCTCACTAGCAAGAAAATCTTTCAACTTTCCAAACATATATTTTAGGTATAACAAGTAATGGTGCAAGGCATTTAGAACTCTGTAAAGATTTAGAAGGTTTTTTTTAATCCATCTTGTACAAATAATCTGTCAACCCAAAAGGCACAAGAAAGTAATGATTTTAGCAATGCACAAAAAAGGACAGTATCCAGGTGTTAGGGGTTTCACATTATTCCCACCTCTAGCTCCAATGAGAGTTCAAATGGCACCCTGTGCAAAAGTAGAAAGACATGTTTTTTCCATTTCCTGGAAAAAACACAGTAATTACCATACAAATCCACATGACTACAAGCATGAATGGCTCTCACTAATGTACAGTTTTACAATTTAAAAGTGTTGGTTTAACCCATTATTTCCAAAACATATTTGATCATGGAATCTTTCTTCATGCCATCCACATCTATCATATGTAATAAACATTTTCTGATGTATAATTTGAAAAGTATTGCTCTAGGATACCATAGAAAGTGAGTAGTATTAGGCCTATGGCTATCATTTTCAATTTTATATATTTGCAGCATTCTCTGAGGGTTTTTCTTCCAAGGAGTAAGCACCTAGATAGCACATTGTAAAGCAGAGACATTACTTTGCCGACTAAGGTCCATCTAGTCAAGGCTATGGTTTGTCCAGTGGTCATGTATGGATGTGAGAGTTGGAGTGTGAAGAAGGCTGAGCACCAAAGAATTGATGGTTTTGAATTGTGGTGTTGGAGAGAAGACTCTTGAGAGTCCCTTGGACTGCAAGGAGATCAAACCAGTCCATTCTGAAGGAGATCGACTCTGGATGTTCATTGGAAGGAATGATGCTAAGGCTGAAACTCTAGTACTTTGGCCACCTCATGAGAAGAGTTGACTCACTGGAAAAGACTCTGATGCTGGAGGGGATTGGGGGCAGGAGGAGAAGGGGACAACAGAGGATGAGATGGCTAGATGGCATCATTGACTCGATGGATGTGAATCTGAGTGAACTCTGGGAGTTGGTGATGGACAGGGAGGCCTGGCGTGCTACAATTCATGGGGTTGCAAAGAGTTGGACACGACTGAGCGACTGAACTGAACTGAGTGTTTTACCTAGAGTCATATGGACTTGGATTTTATTCCTAGCTCTGACACTAACTTGGTTCAATTATCTTCTTTATAAAATACAAATAACAACAGTGCTAGCCTTGTCAAGAGACTTTGGTTGGTCCTTGATATATACTAATTCTAGTAATAATATTCTTTAGGCCATGTACAGATGTATAGAGACCATGCTCTAGATGTATAGAGCAAAATTACATAAAGAGAGGTGTGTTTAAATGAGGAAGCACAGCTGTGAAAGAGTAATTATAAGAGATAAAAGTCAACTAGATTTTGTTATAAATTTATTTTTACAAAAACAAAATAGTTTTCTTTAGTATTGTAAGCAGAATTTATGAGCTCCTCAATAGACAATAGCATATACAAAACAAGTATATTTTTCTTTCTGTATATATTTTTTTCTGTATATACCCAGAAAAGAAAACCCAAATTTTATAAGTATGGCATCATGGACTCGATGAACGTGAGTCTGAGTGAACTCCAGGAGATGATGATGGACAAGGAGGCCTGGTGTGCTGCGATTCATGAGGTCGCAAAAAGTCAGACACGACTGAGCGACTGAACTGAACTAAACTGATTTCATACTTCTGCCATAGCAAGTGTACATGCTCCCATATCCATATGCTATGGGTCATATAATCTCCTTGTCAGGTAAAGACATTGGTAATACAGTTTAGAGACCATTCCTTGGTCAATGGGCCAGACAAGCCAGCACTGCAGTCTACTGCAAATTAATTAATTTGTTAATTACCCCAGGATCTCAGGGATGTGGTGACCTAACTGCAATGAAGCTGGGCCAATTCATAAGCCTTTTGTTATGTATCCAGTTGCTCCCATGCACAGTACAATATAAATAAAACAATTTTTTGCTGCTGCTGCTGCTAAGTCGCTTCAGTCGTGTCCGACTCTGTGTGACCCCATAGATGGCCTCCCACCAGGCTCCCCCGTCCCTGGGATTCTCCAGGCAAGAACACTGGAGTGGTTGCCATTTCCTTCTCTAACGCATGAAAGTGGAAAGTGAAAGTGAAAGTGAAGTTGCTCGGTCATGTCTGACTCTTAGCGACCTCATGGACTGCAGCCTACCAGGCTCCTCCATCCATGGGATTTTCCAGGCAAGAGTACTGGAGTAGGGTGCTGTTACTATCACTAAATAAATGGGAGGTGAGGAGACAATTGCCAGACATATTCCCATGGCAGCTGTGAGCATCCATTTGAAAAAGATGCAGTTCCTGCACCAGTAACTGAGAAAAGGGAGGCCAGTTCACAGAGGAGGTGGAGCACCTGACTTCCCTGACCATGCTACACTGCTCACCCTGGGCTAACACAAGGACAGAGTCTCTCTCTAGCACGGCCCACCACCCCACCACCCACTACGTTTTTCTAAATGCATTTCTCAGCATAATAACGGACTCTATTTCCATCTCTGACTCTGCAACTGAGAGAGAATCGAGAACCACAGGCTAATTCGTGATCATTATCTGTATGTTTCTATAAACAGTGGTAAAGTGCTTACTGTGAGGAATGCAGCTGAAAGGCCCCATATTAGCATTTACAGCAGAAGATACATGCCTCCCTTATCTCTTCATTTGTGGTTTACCAGTTATCCTCTTACCTCCTAGTGATTCAAAACTGTACCAGTGGCTAACCTCTGACTGTATCTCTTTCTTCCTTAAGATGAGCAGCTCTGAAAAATGAGAACCAATTGGAAGAGCAGTCAAAATGTGCGTTTGCAATTTACATAGCTACTTGGGATTTTTTAGAAACTGTTTTCATCTCAGCACGTTAATACGCATAACAAACAAATGAATTAGTAAAAGAAAAATTAACATTAAAAAAGGAGGGAGGAAAATACTGTGTAAGTACAATAAATACATGAATACAATAAAATGACAGTCTTTATAGTAAAGAGATGACAACTCTCACATCCATACATGACCACTGGACAAACCATAGCCTTGACTAGATGGGCCTTTGTTGGCAAAGTAATGTCTCTGCCTTTTTAGGCAGCTGCTATAAGTATGTTTCTACTTGGCCTGGGGCACCAGAAACATTGGTGAAGACAGAGAGGAAAAAAGCTCAGAAGGAAAACGCTGATGTAAGTAGTTGCAATTAGTAGTGTATGTTCAAATTAGTCAAATTTTAATGATTCATATGACACAGCACTAAAATTACTGGAAAAAGTATTTCAATGATTAAAGCATTTTTCTTTCTTATTTTGGTAGCTATTAATGCAGAGAATTTTTTGTAGTTGTTTGATGTTTAGTCACTCAGTCGTATCTGACTTCTTGTGACCCCATGGACTGTAGCCTGCCAGGTTCCTCTGTCCACGGAATTCTGCAGGGGTGGATTGCCATTTCCTTCTCCAGGGGGGACCTTCCGAAACCACAGATCGTACCCAGGTCTCCTGAGCATGTCCTGCATTACAGGCAAATTCTTTTATCACTAAGCCACTGGGGAAGCCCAATGCAGACAATACTGACTGTAAAACAAGTCTATCTCCTGCTTTAGTATTGGTTTTAAAACATAAACTGCTATATATTACTGTGGAAATGAGAATGAAATTTAAGGTAGTATTCAGAACTGAATGATCCTATTTGCTTAGCATAAATGATTAAAATGGCTCAAATTACAAAATGAATTGCAAAGATGTACAAATATCCCAAAGTTCACCTTGCCAGTTTTCAGTTCAGTTCAGTCGCTCAGTCGTGTCCAACTCTTTGCGACCCCATGAAATGCAGCACGCCAGGCCTCCCTGTCCATCACCAACTCCCGGAGTTCACTCAGACTCACGTCCATGAGTCCGTGATGCCATCCAGCCATCTCATCCTCAGTCATCCCCTTCTCCTACTGCCCTCAATCCCTCCCAGATCAGGGTCTTTTCCAATGAGTCAGCTCTTCTCATGAGGTGGCCAAAGTACTGGAGTTTCAGCTTGAGCATCAGTCCTTCCAAAGTAATCCCAGGGCTGATCTCCTTCAGAATGGACTGTTTGGATCTCCTTGCAGTCCAAGGCACTCTCAAGAGTCTTTTCCAACACCACAGTTCAAAAGCATCAGTTCTTCGGCGCTCAGCCTTCTTCACACTCCAACTCTCACATCCATACATGACTACTGGAAAAACCATAGCTTTGACTAGACGGACCTTAGTCGGCAAAGTAATGTCTCTGCTTTTGAATATGCTATTTAGGTTGGTCATAACTTTTCTTCCAAGGAGTGAGCGTCTTTTAATTTCATGGCTGCAGTCACCCTCTGCAGTGATTTTGGAGCCCCCCAAAATAAAGTCTGCAACTCTCACAAGCGTTTCACTTTTCAGGCGCGTTGCCCATAAACAGTTTGGCAGCAGAGGGCGCTCTTCAGTTAAAATCCGAAGTTCTTTTTCAAAAAAGCTTTTAGATACATATTCGCTGCATCCAAGTAACAGTAGTTAAGAGTGTTGTAGAATAACAAGAGTCCTCTGAGCTTTGAGTTTGATATAGGGGGAAAGGACATTTATGAAACATAATTGAATGAGACCTTAGATTTTGAGCAATGCTTAGTTTCTTCTAATGAACGTATTTGATTCACACCACTAATATTTTCTGAGGACCGACTCGGTGTAAGATACCCACATACACTTTTAGCGTCTTCCCCCGATACTGTTACAGGAAGACTTGGACCCTTACCATGTGCTTTCTGCACTTTAAGGACAGGACATTTTAAAACAAAACGAGGAAACTGAAAGTCATCGTATTTATCACATTCAAAAGTAAGGAATTTACTATGCTGTAGATTTTACCTAGAATGTTTGGAACAATCGGCAGCCACAGTTCCTATTCTCAGGTTACATCCTGAAGATAAAACGATTTTCATAACATCTGAATACTAATATAAAACAATATCTGCACACTTGTCTACATTTATCTCCCGCGATCAATAGCATCTTCTCGACAGAATCCCGAGTGCCAATATTCTCCGCAACGTCGGATTGCTTCCCGGATTCCAAAGCGTGGTCTTTGCCCACCCACCTGACCCTCTCAGCCACTACCCGTCTCCACAGAGGCAACCAGCTCCGGTCAGGGCCAAGTAGCTGGACATTTTTATTTGCTACAGGAGAATCTTTTCCCTTAGCTTCTTATCGATGAAAGGGTGGGGGTTTTGTTTGTTTGTTTGTTTTGAAAACTTAGCTTTAAACCTCTTTCATTTCCAGAACACTCCTGGTTTGGTTTTCAAACTAACGAGGTCTGACTAGCGATCCTGCAAAAGGCCTTTTTTGAACACCCCAAGGCGCAAGTCATTGGACAGGGCTCTGGCTGCGTGTCCAAGGTCTCACGTGGTGCCTCCGCGAGCCACCCAGCGCATCTGTTCGGGTGAAACCCTTCAAACTTTTTCTTTCTGTGTTTGAAAAGCAAAATGACCCGGTCTAAAGGAGCCGGCCTTCGTCTGCGCAAAATTGATCCTTCTGGGAGGCGGCCGGCCTCCCGGAAGACCGCCGCATGACTCAAGACTCGAAATGTTCCGGAGTTCAAGTCACTCTGGACGTCGCCACCGCCACTTCGCACTCGTCGCCGGGCCGCGCGGCCGCCACCCAGCGGTCCCCGCCCGCCGGCCCCGAACAGCCCGCGCGCCCGCTGCGGGGGAGGGGAGCGCTCGGCTGAGGTCGCCGCCCGGTTGAGCAATCCGGCTATGCAAATAGCGGGGTTACGACAACCAATCGGAGGCCGGTTCTGCCGTGACGCGCGCGCCGAGCGCCCGTAGTATTTATAGATCGTATTTAAAGAGCCCTTGGGAGTCTCCCCGGGCTCGGTTGGGCGGTGGCAGCGGCCGCGGAGCTGCAGTTGGCCCGGCGCGAGTGAGGTGGCGGGGCGGTCTCTGCCGATCCTTTCCCTGTGGGGGTGTGGGGCGTGGAGAAGCGTCCTAGCACGTTCCGTAGTAAATAGTTTTTACCCACTTCCCAGCTCGGTTTCTGGAGAAGGGGAGGAAATGCTGCCGCTCCGACCATAGTTTTGTTGGTTGGAAACAAAGCCAGGGATTTGGCATCTCAAAGCAGGGCCTGGGGATGGGGGTGGGGGTGCAGAGAAGGTTTGAACCGACCCCGCCCCGGCCCCACATTTGAGCCACAAACCGACGCCCGTTTCCTGGTGCTGCGCTGTGTGTAGAGGCGGCCTTCCTGGGGGGAGGGGAGAACAATACCGCCTGAAAAGCCAAAAGTCGTGGAATTTGGGGGCGGGGTGTATTCGTGGAAAATAAACTGCAAGATAGTGGCAGTGATTATCTTGGCTTTCAGTCCATTGATCCTCAGACTTACCGGCCAGCGAGCTGCACACTGCGGTGCGAAAGCAGGAAACTGACATTACGTCAGAGAAGAGAAGAGACCCAAACTGCAAGGGCTGCATCTGCAGAGCCGGTTGTTGCTCCTCGGAGGGGTTCTGCAGGCCCGGGGTGCTGCCCGGGCGGGGCGCCGCGGACTCTCCGGCGGAGGGTGGGCTCTGGGGGCGCTCAGGGATCTCCTGGCCTGGACCACCCCGCGTTGCCCTCACCAGCGGGCTATGTAGGAGCCACGACTAATTTCTTTTAAAGATAGCCCCGCGCTTAGCTGGATGGCCTGAATTCCAGGAGGGAGGGGCCAGGGAAGCGCACCAGGTGTCCTCTGCTGTAGCACGAGCTGAAGTCCATCAGAGGAAAGCAGGTGGTGGTGGAAGGGGATTTGGGGGGGGCGGGGGGGAGGTTCCGAAGGAGTCACCAAGGGTTCCAGCCATGTGTAGAACCTGACAGTTTCTCCGCACCTAATCAGGAGTTTTGTTTTCTCGATGTTGAGTGCCCTGGTCACCAGAAACTTGCTCTCTGCCAGGGACCTAGCTCCTGAGGCCTTGCCACTGCTTCTTAGAAATCTCTTGAGGACAGACAGGCAGCAGGAGAATGGTGTCCATTAGTACATTCTGACTCTTGGAAGACATTGAGGAGTTTGGCGCTGACCTCACCTGCTCCCTCATTCTTGGCTCAGGGTCATCACAAGGTAACCGCAGTAACCAGTTCTCCTGGGCTACCAGCCCACTCCACCGTGAGCCGAGCTTAGCACAAAAAAGGTCGATGACGGCAGCGATGATGACTGTTCCTGCTGGTCCTGAGTGCGTTGGCAGGCTATCTCATTTAATTCTCACAATAACTGGATGGGGTGAGTACTGTGAGCCCCATTTTGCAGATAAGGAAACAGATTCTGAGAATCAGTGTGTCCTTTTCTGCGGATGGGAACCAGGCAGTCTGACGCCAAAGCCTGCACAGTCTGTGGGGGCAGGGAGCTGGCTTTGATCCGGGCACCTTCCAGGCTCACCTCAGTTCACAGCAAGAAGGCAAGCAAGAACCTTCTTTCGCCCCTGTTGTCAGTCAACTACAGTAAACCTAGTTCTGGTTAAACATGGTGGCTCTCAGGTGGCATGCTTAATCTCCTGGAGTAAGAAAAACTGCTCCTGAACACCCAAATCCTCTAAACCAATTTTCTCCTTGCTCCCTGTTTGCAACAATGTCTTATAAAGTGGTTTAATGATTAAACTTTATGTATCACTTCATTCCTAGCTCAGGTCATTGGATAATGTCAGATCTAAAGAACTGAGTGAGTTACCTTGTAAATTAAGAGTGGGGCCATGTTCAGAATTAGTCTGTAGCCTCACTCAAGGTTGGATGAGTCCTGTCCTTGCTTTTCCCATTGGTTGCCTTACCCCCCATGATGGCTGTCTAGGTGGGAGAGCGAGCCAGGGAAGGGCAAGAAGACTGGCAGACTGTGATTAGTGTCTGGGAAGGGAAATTCAGAGGAGGAAAAGTTAAGGGGAAGAAGGTTATACCTCTGTATATAATTACAATTTTTTAAAATAGAAGCAAGTGATTGGAAAGCCAGGAATCTGATAGAGGTTGAAGACTGTTTCTATCTCATCTTGGCTGGAAAGCCTTAGACCCACTGTGAATGTGAGACCCAGTGTCCTCATCTGTAAAATGAAGTAACCTGCTACCCACCTGCTAACATTCTCCTCTGCTGCCCCTTCTTCCACCTCTACTCTTCTGCATTCTGGTGGTTCTCAAAGTTCCCTCCAAGGCTAAGTCTCTTCTCACTCAACACACTCTCCTGGATGATTTTACCCAAAGCGTGACCCCTGTTGCCATTTGAAGTCTTTCTCTCTTGCCCAGGTCTCTTTCTGACCTCCAGATCTGTACTCAGGACATCTCCACTTGGACACCAACAACTTAAATATTCCATACTAAGCTGCTCCTTATCTGTCTCCCAGCCACCTACCATAAAAGGTTGGCATTACCCTTTCACATCCCCACCCAGTTATTCAAGCCAAAGCCTGGCTAATTCTCCTTTCCCTTAACTAATACACCCAAATAATGGCCAACTCCTACCTTGGATTAGCTGCCTTCTGTCTACCAACCCCTAAAATCACCTCTACCAGGCGGCCATATCCCCTCCATCAGTCCCCTTCGGTGGGTCCCACTGTCCTAAGAATGACGCCTGACACAAAGCCACTCAAAGTTGAGCCCAGACCTAGGACTCTGGCTGCTCCCCTTGCTTGCACACCACCCTTCAGCCATTCTGAAATGTGTGGAGTTTGTCTAATGATGCCAAATTCTTTTGTCATTTCTCTGAGCTTTAGCAGATTATAACACCATACCAAGGCATCTTATCCCCAGGCCCATGTTTCTGATTGAAAGCTCCTAGTACTCTTTCATTGCTCAGTGTATGTCACTTCCTCCGGAAAGTTCTTTGCACTCCACCCAGCTTCACGGTTTGTGCTCCTCCAGCTTATTCGAAGAGCTGTGCTTTCCCATCATAGCACCCAAACTCTGTAGACTGTCTTTTCATTTCCCTGAATCTGTGTCTTTATTCATATAGAAGGGGACTACACCAGAATCATTCAAGGTGCTTCATCAGCCTGCATCTCAAAACCCCATTCACCCCTCACCACTTCCAGTCTGCCATGAGTGTATCCTAAACTTTGGAACATAATGAACCCATTGGACCAATGATATGCTGTATCTCTCATGAGTGTAAGAGTTGAAAACCGTTGTCTTAGACTGGCAATTCAACAAGAAAAGAATCATTATTTCCCTTGTACCTGGCCCAGTGTAAGGCACAGAGCAGAAGACACTCAGGAAGTACTTTTATGATTGACCAGGGTTGTGAGGATTAGATCAAATTATGTATATGGAGTTCCCAGGACATAACAGGCATTGGGTAAATCTGGGTTGTCTCGCCCTCCACTTGCCAATATAGGGCTTAGGAGTCATCACTTAATACTTTGTGTCTGCCACCCTTGTCAACATTTATCCCCCATGAGAATGAAAGTGAAAGATACTTACAGTGGGTTCCTAGGGCCCTGCAACTTCACTACAGCTATTAAAAAAAAAAAAAAAAAACTAAATTAAAAAACACTGTATGAAACCTAGGCATGTTTTTGGCTGACTCTGTTATTGGTACGCAAACTGTCTCACATTTATTGTTTCTTAGGGGTCTTAGAAACCACTAGAGACATTAGTGGGCTTCCCTGATAGCTTAGTTGGTAAAGAATCCACTTGCAATGCAGGAGACCCTGGTTCAATTCCTGGGTTGGGTAGATATGCTGGAGAAGGGATAGGCTACCCACTCCAGTATTCTTGGGCTTCCCTTGTGGCTCAGCTGATGAAGACTCTGCCTGCAATGCAGGAGACCTGGGTTCAATCCCTGGGTTGGGAACATCACCTGCAGAAGGGAAAGATTACCCACTCCAGCATTCTGGCCTTGAGAATTCCATGGATTTTATAGTCACAAAGAGTCTGACATGACTCAGCAACTTTCACTTTCACTTAGTGGTCTGAAGGGGTTTTTTTTTTTTTTTTTTTCCTGTTTTTTAATGGAGAAACATGTCTCCCAAAATCCTTTTGAGGGGAATCCATCTTCAGCAGGGTTTCCCTGGTGGCTCACACAGTAAAGAATCTGCCTGCAATACAAGAGACCCTGGTTCAGTCCTGAGTTGGGGTGGTTGGAGAAGGGAATGGCAACACACTCCAATATTCCTGCCTAAAGAACTCCATGGACAGAGGAAACTGGCAGGCTAATAGTCCATGGGGCCACAGAGAGTTGGACACGACTGAGTGACTAACACATCTTCAGAAAAGGAACTTTGTTCAGATTGTCTTTGAAGAAATAGGAGGAGTCAAATTGGAGGTGAATAAGAGCCATAGCTCTTCCCTGAGTCTGGGCAGGGCTCTGCTAGCAGGTGGATGGTTGTGAGGCATTACTGGCTGTGATAGTCCTGCCTAAAAGAAAACAAGATGCAGCTGGCTTTGGAGTCAGGTCTGCCTTGAGCCTATGTGGCCTTGGTTCGGAGAAGGCAATGACACCCCACTCCAGTACTCTTGCCTGGAAAATCCATGGATGGAGGAGCCTGGTAGGCTGCAGTCCACGGGGTCACTAAGAGTTGGACACGACTGAGTGACTTCACTTTGACTTTTCACTTTCATACATTGGAGAACGAAATGGTAATAACCCACTCCAGTGTTCTTGCCTGGAGAATTCCAGGGACAGTGGAGCCTGGTGGGCTGCCATCTATGGGGTCGCACAGAGTCGGACACGACTGAAGTGACTTAGCAGCAGCAGCAGCAGCAGCATGTGGCCTTGGTCAGTAATAGTACAGCTTCTCTGTATCTGTTCTTGGCTTCCTTCTTGGTAAAGTAGGATACCATTTGTCCTGTGGTTGGCCAATGGGGTTTATTTGCAGAAATACCATGTAAGATGTAAATGTAAAGTACTTTATAAGTATAGAGGCTTGGGAGACCCAGGTGCAATCCCTGGGTCTGCAAGATCCCCTTGGAGAAGGGAATATAGGCTGTTGTTAAGGTATAATTATAAATATAAGGTATTAAGTTATAGATTGGAAGTTAATATACATTTATTTGTGTATCACATGGTTAAGTGATACAGCACAAAGATGAAGGAAAAAGAAACGGAATTTATACTTACAGATCCTGCCAACTTCAGTTCCAAGTGTTTCATAGTCATTATCTCTTCTAATAGCACCAAGATTCTGTCTTTAAGAGGCTCACATTATGAAAGGTGACACAGATACATATTAAAATTCATAGAAAGCAACTATGAGGGCTTCCCTGGTAGTTCAGTGGTAAAGAACCCACCTGCCAACGCAGGAGACAAGGGTTTGACCCCTGGGTTGGGGAAATCCCCTGGAGAAGGAAATGGCAACCCATTCCAGTATCCTTTCTGGGAAAATCCTTGGGCAGAGGAGCCTGGCAGGCTACAGTCCATGGGTCACAAAGGGTTGGACACAACTTAGTGACTAAACAACAAAAGCAACTGTGATGATGCAAACTGCCAAATGGGAACGCAGATAATGGAGCCCAGGAAAAGTGAAGGAGACATAAAGAAATAATACTGATACCTGGTCCTTGAAGAGTGAACAGACCATAAGGACGTAGAGTGCATGTCGGGTGGAGGAGACTGCAGTGATGAAAGGATGGAGCTAGGAAGATGTCCATCTGTCAGGGGAGAAGTAAAAGCTGCAGTGGAAAGGTGTTGGCAGTACGTGGAAATCAGGTGAAAAGTGGAACTGGGACTGATCTTATATGTCAAGCCAAGAAACAAAGATTTTAGTCTATAGGTAATGGTGTCAAACTTCCAGGATGTTTTTTTTAAGAAGGAAAGTGACATAGTTAGGTTTGTCCCTTTTATTAATAGAAAGGTAACTGCCTGGAAGCCAGACAGGAGACAAAGAGGCAAGTTGGGAAGAAATTGCAGTAGTTCAGCAAGTGATTGTGAAAGCCTAGAACAGTGGTTTTCAAATTGTGGGTCACAACCCACGAGTGTATCTTCAAATGATTTTCATGACTCACACTTGCATTTAGAAAAAATAGACTTAAATGGGAAAGAAAATATTAAAGAGTCTTTTGTAAAAAGGATCAACGTTTCATAAAGCCTCTATTTGATTTACTTGTTTGTTATGCATAAATTTTGTGGGCAATTTGAATTTTTAATAAATTCACCTCCACGATAGATTTGTCTTCAAAATGAACAAAGTGGATTTACTTAAAATTTAATGTGTTTAAGTATCTTGGTTTTAACAGAGCCACTATTGTTTTAGATACAGAGCATGACAGAATTGAAGCCACTGAGTATAATGTAGGGTTTATTAACTGGAAAATAAAAGGGAAAAATGAGGGGAAAGTGAACGATTAATTATTTTTATTTCAATCTTGAGTAAGTTTCCTCTTGATTGCATTTTGCAAATTGTTTGTATCTTAGAAGTGACTTCAGGGACTTCCCTGGTGGTCCAGTGGCCGAGCCTCTGCACTCCCGATGCAAGGGGCCCAGGTTCTATCTCTGGTAAGGAAACTAGATCCCACCTGTTGCAACTAAGAGTTTGCATGAAAGTGAAAATGAAAGTCACTCAGTTGTGTCAGATGCTTTGCGGCCCCATGGACCCCATAGAATTCTCTAGGCATGAATACTGGAGTGGGTAGCCTTTCCCTTCTCCAGGTGATCTTCCCAACCCAGATATCAACCCAGGTCTCCTGCATTGCAGGCAGATTCATTACCAGCTGAGCTATCAGGGAAGCCCTTAAGAGTTTGCATGTCACAGCTAAAGTCCACATATTTCAAGGAAGTTGGAAGACCTTGGGTGCTGCAACTAAGGCTCAGTGCAACGAAATAAATAAATATATTTTGTTTAAAAAAGGTCACTTTATTAAAAACTTGAACTGCAGAATGCGTATCTTGTGTCATGGTGCAAAATGTATTTATCAATAAGGGTCATGGTCAAAGAAACACAGTGACTTGGAAGATTGAGGCAGAGGCTGTGGAGTGAGAGAGAAGGATCATGGTATCAGAGTGATTTGTGAGGTAAAATTCAGACTACTTAGATAATTGGATGTGGAGGTAAAGGAAAAGGAAATGGGGATAACTAACAGCTTCCTGATTTGGCTGTCAGGGTTTAGGAGGTATAGTTCAGTTCACTTTAACCAGTATCGCTTGATAAGAAGTACAGAACCAGAGACGAATGAAGAAGGCAAGGGTGGGGCTCTCAAGGCACTCTACCGAGGCAAAAGAGACTCATAACAGAAGATGTTAATATGTTAATAAGATATGTTAAATGTAGGCACAGGAAGTGTGGCCTGGGTCCTCACAGAAGCTTTCTAGAAGAGACATCTTTGAGCTGAGTTTTGAAAGAGTCAGTTGTAAGTAGGTAGGTAGGAAGGAAACACTATAACAAAGACCAGCGAGAAGAAACAACAGGATGTTTGTGAGAGTGAGTGTGTAAGCCAGCGTGGTAAGCAAGTTAGTGTCATTAGAACACTGAAAAGCTAGAGACGAAGTTGGCAGGGGAAAGGAGACAGGTTGTGATAAATTGTGTCTATCACAGTTTTTCTTAGCTAAGCTAAGAAGCTTAACTCTTACATGAGATGAAGATGCCCCAAAGGGGGATTTAAGAAGCATAGTTAAGAAGATCACAATAAGATGACTGTGTTTTAGGAAGCTTGCTCTGGCTGCTGTGTGGAAAAGGGCTTTAAGGGGAGCTAGATGGAAAATATTAGATCAGTCCAGGTAAGAGATGATACCTGCATTAGGACGGTGGGAAAGGGATGAAGAAAAACAGAGTGAAAAATTGGCAGGCGTGGTCACTAGTTGGAGAAATAAAATTCTGTCCATCAGTGTCTGATCAGGAAAACAAAACCCAGGCCAGCAAATTTCATAGAAGAAATTTAACTGGGAATTGTTGTACAGAGGGGGCTTTCCTGGTGGCTCAGACAGTAAAGAATCTGCCTGCAAGGCAGGAGACTGGGGTTCGATCCCTAGGTCAGGAAGATCCCCTGGAAAAGAAAATGGGAACCCACTCTAGCATTCTTGCCTGGAGAATCCCATGGACAGAGGAGCCTGGTGGGTTACAGTCCATAGGGTCACAGAGAATCAGATATGACTGACTAATACTTTCACTTTCACTCTATTGTATAAAGTGTTAGAAACATGAAAGGACAAACAGGAACCAGTTGGAAACCCCGAGATTAGAAAGAAGAGGGATACTGCCCCTAAGACTAGAAGGGCCAAAGGGACGGGTGCTTCACCAGAGTGGAGGAGCTGTGGCTGCCAGAGGGGGTGAGCGGTAAGGGGGAAAGCTGGGCCACGAAAGAGAGGCGGTCACCTGAAGCAAAGAGAGGGCAGAAGGGCCTTCCCTTGGCCCTTTTACTCTGTTGGCCGAGCTTAACCAGGAGCTAGTTGGCAAGGGAGCCTGAGAAATGTGACTTGCGGTGTTTGGCATTTTGCAGGAAGAGCAAAGGAGAAGGTGGTGAGGAAACAGATATGGGCATAAACAGTCAAATTAAGAAGGCAAAAGGATAAAGCAGAAGTAGACTAATTCCTTCCTACTATCTGGCTTGAAATGAGGTTGGATCGTGGTATTGAAACATGAGATTAGGAAGCTGGCGGGGATGAAAAGGGTGAGCAAGGAGAGACACAGTTAAGGGCAAAAATAAGCTGAATTTTAAATACTCATTCATAGTAATATTGCTATATATACAGGATTAGTAAGAATTTATTTTAAAAGAATAGTTCTAATAAATGTTCAGAACAGCTTTGTATTCCAAATGAGTGTCTTTTAACATACAGGAGAAGCTTTCAGTGCTTTGAAATGCACAAAGTTTTTTTTCCCTAGTACTTTAACCTTTCCCTGGATCTCATTTGTAATGTTAGTGTTTGCTATCCATTAAGAAAAGGCTGGGGCTGGGGGGGAGACAG
>SJYC01104898.1:0-11793 GCA_006408675.1 Madoqua kirkii
ACTTAGCATACTGTCTTCAGGGCTTTATCCATGTTGTAGCATGTGTTAGAATTTCCTCCCTTTTAAGGCTGAATAATATTTCGCTGTATTCATTTGTTACTGAACATTTGGATTGCTTCCACCTTTTGGCTGTTGGTGACTAGTACCTCTATGAACATGCATGTACATCTATTAGTTTGAGTAGCTTTTTTCAGTTCTCTGGGGTATGTACCCAGAAGTGAATTGGATCATGTGGTAATTCTACGTTTATAAATTTTTGAGGACCCATCATATTGTTTTCCACAGCAGCTGTACCATTTTATATTGCTACTAGCAGTGCACAAGGGTTTCAATTTTGCCATACCTTTGCAAATATTTGTTATTTACTGTTGTTCCCCCCTCCCCCACAGTAGCCATCCTAGTGGGGAAGAAGTATATTTCCTTATGGTTTTGATTTGCATTTCCCTAATGATCAGCAATGTGTTAGATATTTTCATGTTCTTATTAGCCATTTGTATAACTTCTTTGGGGAAATGTCTTTGTGAGAGTTATTTGCAATAAGTAACAATTTATTGTACAGTAAATAGTAATCCTAAAAAGTAATACAGACAGAGATGGTTATTCATATTATGAAAGACTGCATGATTCCATGCATAAGAAGTTTACATTTTAGTTTATATTTTGTACCTCATCTTTAAAATTACTAGGCTTTAAATTTAGCCATTGAACATCATAGGTGCAGAAATGAACTTCAACCTAAACCTCATAACTTACATAAAAATTAACTCAAAATGTAAAACTATGAGACTTTAGGAGAAAAAAACAGAATCAGAACCTAGGGCCAGTTGAAGGGTTTTTAGATTTGACACTAAAAACTAAATTCATAAAAGGAAAAATTAATACATTGGACATTTTCAAACAAAAAACCTTGGGACTTTCCTGATGTTCCAGCGACTAAAACTCCTCACAGTACAGAGGGGCTGGGTTTGCTCCCTGGTCAAGGAACTAGATCCCGCAAGCTGTAAGACTCTGCACAGCCAAATAAATAAGTAAATATTTAAAACAAAATTCTCAGTATAAAATTAATAAACTCGTGACTGGAAGAAAATAGTTGCAAATCACATGTCTGACCAAGACTTTATATTCTAGAGTATATTTTTAAAACTCTCAAAGGTTAAACAGAAACGTTCTAACCTTCAATTAGAAAATGACCAAAAGATATGAACAGACATTTTCACCTGAGACAATATACAGATGACAAAGTGAGTACAAGAAAATATGTTCAATCATTAGCCATTAAAGGAAATGCAAATTAAAACTAGGATGAAGGCTTCCAGTGCAGGGGATGCAGGTTTGATCCCTGGTTGGAGAATTAAGATCCTACATGGAACAGCCAAAAGAAAAAAGATTTTGTGCCATGTAGTTCCATTTATTTAAGGTTGTTGAAATACTGTCATTATAGAGTTGGAGAACAGGTAAGAGATGTAAAGGTGTGGCACCATGGATCTCTATGGTGAACAGTTCTGCCCTTTATAATCATGGTTATACATAAGGTAAAATGGCATAAAACTACACATACCCAAATGAATTCCTCTCAGAACTGGTGAAATCTGAACAAGTTATGTGACTTGTACCATCAGTTTACTGTTTTTGATATTTTACTGTCTTTATGAAAGATGTTACTATTTGAGGAAGCTGGGTAAATATAGAGTGCATGAGCCTCCCTGTACATTTTTTTGCAACTTTCTTTGGATTATAATTATTTCAAGATTTAAAAAAAAGTTTCTATGAGTAGCTTCTCAGAGGCAGCAGTTTCTAGTTCTGATCATGCCAGTATTGTGGCATACCCTCAGACAGGCATCTGAGGGAAAGATGCCTCTTTCCCTACAGTTTCTTCCCTCTTTCCCTCAATTTCTTCATCTGTAAATCTGGTACTAGACTAAATTGTTGAGGGCCTTTCCATAATTCTTAAGGTTTAGGTAAAGTTTTGGATGGCTTTAAATAACAAATTGTATCATTAGGAATTTCTGATATTTAAGTAACAGAAAACCTAGTTTAAGCTAGCTTAAACGAAACGAGAGGGTCAGGGGAGAAATTTAATAGCTCATATAACCAGGAAGTCTAGGAATGTGGAATCATTTAGATTTGGAGGATCTATTTTCTGCTTGTCTCTCCTTCCAAAATAGCTCCATCAGAAAAGTTCAGAAGTTCGTAAAGTGGTCATCAATCAATTAAAAATAATAAATAAATATATATGTATAAAGTTCAGAGCTAGACTCTGGCTTGTCGTAAGCCTCATTCCTGAAGTAGACACTGGGTACAGAGGGATAGGGTCCTCTGATTGCTGGGCTGATCTCATGCCTACTAACCCTTGAGGCTAGGGGGCATAGATGAACTGGTAATGTGGGCTGGGGTTTCTCCGTCCAACCCACCCCAGCAGAAATGGATAGCTAGACTCTGGCTTGTCATAAGCCTCATTCCTGAAGTAGACACTGGGTACAGAGGGATAGGGTCCTCTGATTGCTGGGCTGATCTCATGCCTACTAACCCTTGAGGCTAGGGGGCATAGATGAACTGGTAATGTGGGCTGGGGTTTCTCCGTCCAACCCACCCCAGCAGAAATGGACACTTACATGAAAAAGAAAGGGGAAGAATAAACTGGACATATCAAAATAAGGAAGCAAGCAAAAGAAATAACAAAAAAAATTGTCCAAAGCAAAAACATCCACTTAATTTGCCAAGGAGAACAATTAGAATAAGGTCAAAAAGCACCTTGGTTCTAACCTAAATTGTTTTGTTGTTATTGGTTATTGATTGTAAGCAGGGATGTGGCTTTTGTTTAGACAGAATAATACCAACTTGACCATCTTAAAAGCTTAATTTTTCCATCTTCTGTCTATATAGGACAAACATGAGTCTCCACATACAGAGCCTATGGTACTTCAGTCCCCCCGGGGGATGAAAGTGGAAGGCTGCATCCGAATGTATGAGCTGGTGCACAGAATGAAAGGAGCAGTAAGTAACCCGTGAAGTAAGACAGGCTTGACATTGACCCTAGGGAGCCACATTCAAATGCAATTCCTCAGGGACTAAGAATGTCCACCATATGCTGATCATCATGCCTCACCTACTAGTATAGTGGCTTTATTTCAGTTAGGGAGGTAGTTATAATGTAACAGTCATGAGTAAACTCTGAAGTCAAAATTGGTTTCAGGTCCTAGCTCTTCTATTTTACCTGTGACCCTAGGAAGATTACTGAGACTTTCCTGGCTTTCATTTACTTTTCCAAAATTTGAAGATGATCTGCACTGTAAGATAAGGTTATACTGAGAAGATGGACCGTAACAGCTTCTTGAAAAAAGGATAACACTATTTTAATGTTTATTTAACTTCATTATTTTTTTTAATTTTTGTTTTGTGCTAGGGTATAGCCGAGCAACAATGTTGCGATACTTTCAGGTGACTACTTTTTTTATTAGAAAAACAATGCGTGCTTTTGTAAAAATTTTTACTGATAGGTGAGTTTATAAAGTGAAATTCTAGCACCTACTCTCATCCGTTTATTCATGGAATCACCCAAAATTTTTTGAGCTCTTTTGTTCTCAGTTCAGTTCAGTCACTCAGTCATGTTCGACTCTTTGCGACCCCATGAATCACAGCACGCCAGGCCTCTCTGTCCATCACCAACTCCCGGAGTTTACTCAAACTCATATCCATCAAGTCGGTGATGCCATCCAGCCATCTCATCCTCTGTCCCCAATCCCTCCCAGCATCAGAGTCTTTTCCAATGAGTCAACTCTTCGTGTGAGGTAGCCAAAGTATTGGAGTTTGAGCTTCAGCATCAGTCCTTCCAATGAACACCCAGGACTGATCTCCTTTAGAATGTAGGTCTAGATAAAATGATGAACAAAGGAGACACAATCCATGTCTTCATAGAATTTATTTGCTGGAGCGAGAGGCAGAAGTAAGCAAGAGAAATGAATGAAATATAGTTAGAAGGCTATTCTAGTCTGAGTAAGAGAGAGCAACACTTACTGAAGCTGTCACTTTGACACTGGATGAAAAAGGATAATGATTGCTTACATTCAAGGATGTAGCAGTGGAGATAGTGAGAAATGGTTAGAGAAACAGAGTGTGTGTGTGTGTTCAGGTTTTCTTAGCTCTGCTCTGTCAGTCATCACTTGTCCATGGACTTTCTGTCTTCCAGACCTAAGTAGAAAGTTTTTCACTGCTGATACTCTCCCTCGTGTTGCAAAATAAGTTTCAGAATAGAATAGCTTGATATCTTTTAACAGTATGTTTTGATATATCTCCATGCCAATATATATATGTATAGTATGTTATTCTCTTTAAAGACTACAGAGTATTCTCTAGTATGACCTACTTTAGTTATTTCTCTGTTGATTTAAATTGTTTCAAATGCATTGCCATTATCAACAGGGCTGTAATGAACATTCTTATGTATATATCATTGTACACATAGGCAAGTATTTCCTCAGGACGAGTTCATAAAATGGAACAAGTGTCAGAGGATATGTACACTTTAAATTTTGATAGTTAAAATGTCTAACTGCCCTTAAAAGTCAAATGTGAGTACTCTTGTGAATAATAAATGAAATACCTGGTACCTTTAGGTATATAAGAAAGGGATGTTCCTAAGTGAAGATGGAGGAAAATAATCTAGGCAGAGATAATAACTTACGGAAAGGAGTCAGATAGGGATAGCATAGTTATAGAATTAGAATATGAATTTCTTTAGATGACTCTGAAGCCCTCATCAGAATACACAGGATGGAAATTCCCTGGCAGTCTGGCTGTTCACTGGCAGTCTGGCTCCCAGTTCACTGCCGAGAACCCAGATTTGATCCCTGGTCATAGAGCTAAGATCCCACAGATCCCACAAGCCGCAGGGCATGGCAAAAAAAAAAAAAAGTGCACAGGATGGAAAGTTAAAAGTGCAAGGCTAGTTGATAATATATTGGTAAAATCCCATCCATTCTTAGCTTATGGTGGAGTGACAGGAAGAGTATGGAGCAAATTGGAAAGCTTTCCACAACAGCTGAATTAAAAGAGTGACCCAAAGGGGACAGGTGACTCAAGCAAAGATTTTGAGAAGTAGGAAGATGATTCCATGCCCCGGAGTATCTTTGGTGGGCTTAAGGCCTGATGGGAGGGCATCTCACAGGGGTAGATGAATAGGGTATAATGGAGCTCAGAGAGCAGGTGCTGACCCTTTGCAGGAGGGCTTGAGACAGTGGCAGGAGGAGCAGGAGAAGAAGGTACGGGCCCTTTCTGAGATGGCATCTGAACAGCTGAAGCGGTTTGATGAACGAAAGGAACTGAAGCATCATAAAGAATTCCAGGACTTACGGGAAGTAATGGAGAAGAGGTGAGTCTCCCTGAATTACAAGGGGAATGTCCGCATGGTCAACCAGAGCTCTTTCCCAACATGAAACCCAGAGGAAAGAATCTGAGTCCTTACATGCCAAAATAAAATAGCCAGAGAAGCTTATAACCTAGACAATCAACCTGGGAAAGATGACCAATGCAAATCAAAGAGAGGAAGCTTTTAGGAGAGGCAGAACAGTTTCAGGAAGCATCCCTAACTCTTCCTCCCTCCATTTTTCGTTCAGCTCCAGAGAAGCACTGGGGCAGCAAGAGAAGCTGAAAGCGGAGCATCGTCACAGAGCGAAGGTCAGCACCCGGGAGAATCCATGTGGGTGTTCACTGTCTGGCAGTCATAGAGGACCCAGCCCGTGTCACGCCACTCTGTGGCTAACTTGAGGCCCATCTGTGAGGACAGGCAGTCTGTGTGGGACTGGAGGAATGTAGAAGGAGAAGTCCCAGGAGCCCCTTAACTTGACAGCCCTAAGCGCTGGGGCAGCAAGAGAAGCTGAAAGCGGAGCATCGTCACAGAGCGAAGGTCAGCACCCGGGAGAATCCATGTGGGTGTTCATTGTCTGGCAGTCATAGAGGACCCAGCCCGTGTCACGCCACTCTGTGGCTAACTTGAGGCCCATCTGTGAGGACAGGCAGTCTGTGTGGGACTGGAGGAATGTAGAAGGAGAAGTCCCAGGAGCCCCTTAACTTGACAGCCCTTTCTGTAGATCCTCAACCTGAAGCTGCGGGAAGCAGAGCAGCAGCGCCTGAAGCAAGAGGAGCAGGAGCGGCTCCGGAAGGAAGAAGGCCAGGCCCGCCTGCGCAGCCTCTATGCCCTGCAGGAGGAGGTGCTGCACCTCAGCCAGCAGCTGGACGCCTTGGACCAGCACAGGGACCTGCTCCAGGTTGACCTGTCTGCCTTCCGGACCCGAGGCAACCAGCTGTGCAGTCTTGTCTCAGGGATCATCCGATCCACTTCTGAGGTGAGGGGCTTCAGGAGCACTCTCTCTCCTGTCTTTGAAATGAAGAGCTTTAAAAGCAAAATGGTTTTGTGATTTAAAAATATTATCTGCTTATTATCACTTGTCATCCTCTTACCTGGAGATAACCACGGTTAGCATTTATTTATTCTTTGACAGAGTGTGTGTGTGTGTGTGCATGCGTGTGCATTTATTCCTTCTCTGACAATGTGTGTGTGTGTGTGTGTGCATTTATTTCTTCTCTAACAGAGAGAGAGAGAGTATGTGTGTGTGTGTGTGCACGCGCGTGCGCGTGATTCCCCACCCTACAGAGAGAGTGTGTGTGCAATTCCCCACCCTAATTGGGCTTCTGCAGATAGAAAGTTTCTTGTGAAGTCAGTCAGTCGTGTCCGACTCTTTGCGACCCCATGGACTGTAGCCTACCAGGCTCCTCCCTCCATGGGATTCTCCAGGCTTGCATGCGTGTGCATTTATTCCTTCTCTGACAGAGTGTGTGTGTGTGTGTGCATTTATTTCTTCTCTGAGAGAGAGAGAGTATGTGTGTGTGTGTGTGTGCACGCGCGTGTGCGTGATTCCCCACCCTACAGAGAGAGTGTGTGTGCAATTCCCCACCCTAATTGGGCTTCTGCAGATAGAAAGTTTCTTGTGAAGTCAGTCAGTCGTGTCCGACTCTTTGCGACCCCATGGACTGTAGCCTACCAGGCTCCTCCCTCCATGAGATTCTCCAGGCAAGAATACTGGAGTGGGTTGCCATTTCCTTCTCCAGGGGATCTTCCCGACTCAGGGATCGAACCTGGGTCTCCCGCATTCCAGGCAGATGCTTTAACCTCTAAGCCACCAAGGAAGCCCTGGTGGAGAGAGTTTCTTACCTTAGGTTAAAAAAATATTTGTTTTGTCTAATTGCAGAACACTTTAGTTCATTAATATATACTGGACACCTGCCATGTTTATGGTAAAAATTAAAACCTTACAGAAGATTGTATATTGCTTTTTCCAGTTAACATGACATTTTGAAAGCATAATTACTATAATCATGACAGATACTTTGGTGTTTGTAAGGCAGTGTTAAAAACTGCAGCTATTGACACGTAATAGGTATTCAGTAAATATAGGTAAACTATCCCTTCTCCAGTGGATCTTCCTGACCCAGGAATTGAACCAGGGTCTCCTGCATTGCAGGCAGATTCTTTACCAACTGAACTATCAAGGAAGCCCAAATATTTGAACAGATGAAATTGCATAACTTCCAACATAACCATACCAAATTTATTGAAAACACTTACTGTTGAACTGTTAACATCCTAAAGTTGTACCAGTTCACACCTTTATGAATTGTATGTTCTTTGTCCTTAGTTCATATTTCTATGAGAGTTTGTGTTTTAAAAAAATCAACTTGTATGAATTCTAAATATTAAGAATGATAAGCACTGGGAATTCCCTAGTGGTCCAGTGGCTGGGCCTTAGTGCTTTCACTGCCAAGGGCCCAGGTTCTGTTTTTCGGTGGGGAACTAAGATCCTGCAGGGTGCATGGCATGGCTGTGAAAAGAAAGAACTTTAAGCATTCGTCACATTTAAGGCAGAAGTTTACTGTTACCTTTCAAATCTCTCTTTGGTTTTTGTTTGTCTACCATTTTGAAAAATATCAAACCTACACAGAAGTAGAGAGGAGAGCACAGTGTACACTGGGCACCCATTCCACAGCTTCCTCAAGAATCCATATGTGACAGTCTCATTTTGTCTATGGTGCCACCTGCACCCCTTCCCTCAGACGGTTTTACAGTAAATCTCAGACATACTGCTTCACCTAGAAAGTTCTTTAATGTGTATCTCTGAAAGCTAAAACTCTATATTAACATAACCAAAACACTAATAGCATTCCTAGAAAGCTAATAATTTCTTCAATATAATCAAATATCTAGTCAGTGTTCAACTCTTTCCAGTTATCTCAGCAATGTTTTTATAATTGATTGGAAAATTAGCATCCATGCTCAGTTCAACTTTTTGGTGTGCTGTGTCTGTTACTTAATTAAGTCTTTTAATCTCAAGAGTCCCCTTCCCTTCTCTCTCTCTCTCTCTCTCTTTTTTTTTTTTTTGCCATAGTTGAAGAATCTGATTGCTGTAAATAGAATTTTCTACATTCTGAAAATTTCAGTGCAATTGCTAACCCTAACCCTAACCCTTTGGTGTATTTTTATATGTTCTTTTATTCCCTACATTTCTGTGAATTTGTAACATTCTCTAGGGCAGAGCTAACAATTTTCTGTGATGATGGAAACGTACATATCTTGTGCCATGCAGTAACTACACATGGCCATTGAGCACTTGAAAAGTGACTGGTGTGACTGAAGGAACTGTATTTTAATTTTTAGAAAGTTTTAAATTAATTTAAATGTAAAGAGCCATGTGTGGCTATGTGTGCTACCTTCCTGGACAGCATAGTCTAGAGGCTTGATCAGATCACATTTGATTTTTTTCCCCACACAGCAGTACTTCATAGTTGGGGGTGTATATTTGTTAATGAATCACATTAGGAGGCATAGAGTATTGATGGTCTTTCTGCCTGTGATGTTAAGGTCAACTGCTGGTTTCAGAAACTGTCAGTGTTATTTTTCAATTTAAAGATTTCAATGTGTCTTTAGCTAATGATTTAGTAGCCATTGCTGATCATTACTCATATTTGTTATTTCATTAGAGGTGATAAGTTTTTCTATCATTTTTCCATATTTTTTAGCTAGAATTCTACTACAAAGAAAATTTCCCCATAAACTATCTTAAGTACAGTCTGTGTAGGGAAGGAAGGATAAATATTTGATTCTTTCCTTTGGTCAGTCTTCAGAGTATAGAGTTGCTTTCCTAGCATTTTCCCACAGTGACTTGAGGTTTTGTTTTGTTTTTTTACTATCATTAAGAACATACGAACTTTATATACTTGATGTATAACATGTCGTCTGCTGTAGTTGTTAAATTGTGTAATGGGAACACCACATTGGCTTCTCTGTCCCTTGGACATGACCCCAGTAGTAGTTGTTGCAGCAGAAAGCAAGCAAGCTGTTTTCTACCTCATCTTCAACATTTTCTTCTCCAGATCTAAAATTGGGTGTTTGTTCACAAAGCCATATCACTTATTAGTGGGAAAAGGTAACACAGGCTGGTTCCTAGTCTTGGTGAGAGCATTGAAAGATCTACCCTTCGGTACTGTGGATGTGATGGTAAATCAGTATTACCTTTGAGAGAACAGGAAAGCAGTAGGTATCAACATGTTGACTGTGGGTACTCCCTTGCCAGAGTTCCAGTTTAGAAATACATGGACTTGTGTGATGTATGATTCAGCACCTCAGGTGCTCAGGAAATAACCACTGAGCTCGCTTCTGTCACTGGGACAGAGTGGCTTTCCCACCGTAGAGGACCAAGCTGCGGCTGAGGGAGCGCTACAGGAAATGCGCGACCTCCTCTCGAACTTGCATCAGGAAATCGGCAGGGCCTGTGAGGAGAGGAGGCGGCGGGATGAAGAGGAGGCCCGGATAAAGCAGCAAGAGTCACAGATGCAGCAGAGGCCAGAGGCCCACAAAGAGTCCCCCGTTCCCAGCCAGGGCCCAGGGGCGAAGCCGAATGAAGGTGGGTCTTGGTGTGCAAACGGTCCTTTAACGTGATTTGTATTCAGAATGTGAAAAGAAGCTAGAACGTGTTTTGAATACTGTATTAAGCTATAGGATAATTTATCAGAACTTTTACATAATGTAAGATTCGGTACTTTTAATGATTTCCATTCAGTTTTGATTGATGTGGAGCCTGACTTCAGATTTCAACACTTGCCATGAGGACTTGAAATTCTCCATAATCCTAGTAGATACATTATTCCACGTATTGCTGCTAAGTATGGACAGAATATATGTTTAAACACGAGGGAATTGATATAGCATAATGGTTGAGAATTCTGCTTTTGGAGTCAGATCCGTGGGAATCTAGTTTTTCTACTTCCTGGCATTGTATCTGCCGAATTACCTAACCTTTCCATGACTGTTTCCTTATCTGTAAAATGAAGATGATAGAATGTACCTTATAGGATTATTATGACAGTGAAAGCAGTTAATACGTACACAAAGTAATTAGAATAGTACCTGACTCATATTAAATGTTCAATAAATTCTACTTAAGTTGATTAGAACAGTACCTGACTCATATTAAGTGTTCAGTAAATTCTCTTTTTATGGAAGTCTCTTTCTTTGATTCCTCAGACCTCCAGGTAAAGGTGCAAGACAGTACAATGCAGTGGTACCAGCAGCTGCAGGAGGCCTCCAGTCAGTGTGTGCTGGCCTTTGAGGGCCTGAGCAGCAGTAGAGACAGTCAGGTAGGAGGGACAGGAGTTGGGCATTCTCTGGGCCTGATGGTGCCCCCCCACCGCCTCATGGCCCTGAGAAATGTAGCGGGCCTGTCACATCACATCCCTAATCCTAATGGCATCTACTCAGCTCTTCGAAACACTATTGGCTTTCTCACTGCTTTCCTCTGGCAGGCCAAAAAGATCAAGATGGACCTCCAGAAGGCTGCCACCATTCCAGTGAGCCAGATCTCTACCATTGCAGGTTGGTCAGAGAGTTAAGAACATGGCCTTTCACCTCATTGTACCAGTGTTTATTGAGATTCCAAATCCACTTGTCTGTAAGGTTCCTATAAATATTATGTCTGAGCAGATGTTGACTGTTGGATCAGGTGTATAAGCTATGTGCCTTGGCTGGTTTACTCTCTGCGTGTAGAAGGTAATCATTATGTGTTTGTTGACTCTTTTCTTTTTAAATAAGTTATGTATTGGTAGTTAATTATTTAGGAAGACTCTTGGCTAGGATTGGAAGTTACTGGGGAAAGCACCGCTTAGGGAGCCTAGGATGTGACTTGCATTCTTTGATTTTGTCCTACAATGTTAGCTTTTCCAGACTCAAAACCTGCTTGTTAATACATGAGAACGCTGAGAATGCCTACTCAGTCTCTCAAGAGACTTGAGATTTAGAGCGGAAGAACCACACGGGGGAAAGACCCCTCTTCTTTAGAAACAGAGGTTCATTTTTGCAGAGCTCAGATGTGGAAGCCTCCACGGTATAGACCGCTGCCAAGTGGCTGGGGAGCTTGTGCAGCTGGGAAGCTGCTCTGACTTAACCTCCATCCAGGTTTCCCTGATTAACTTGTTTACCTAGAAAATGTGGAAAGTTGCACTTCTTGCTTTTGAGAGGCTCTACTGGTTTCAGAAAAGGCAGAGGAACCAGAGATCAAATTGCCAACATCTGCTGGATCATGGAAAAAGCAAGAGAGTTCCAGAAAAACATCTACTTCTGCTCTATTGACTATGCCAAAGCCTTTGACTGTGTGGATCACAATAAACTGGAAAATTCTGAAAGAGATGGGAATACCAGACCACCTAACCTGCCTCTTGAGAAATCTGTATGCAGGTCAGGAAGCAACA
>SJYC01104900.1:0-50545 GCA_006408675.1 Madoqua kirkii
TCAGGGGACACAGGTTTGATCCCTGGTCTGGGAAGATTCCACGTGCCCAGTGGCAACTAAGCCTGTGTGCCACAGCTACTGAGCCCAGGTGCTGCCCCTGTTGAAGCACAGAAGCCTTAGAGCCTGTGTTCCACAACAGGAGGGGCCACCACAGTGAGAAGGCTGTGCACCACAGCTGGCAAGCAGCCCCCGCTCACTGGAACTAAAGGGAGCCGGCATGGAGCAACGAAGACCCAGTGCAGCCAGGAAATAAATAATTTTTTTTTTTTAAAAGAATGGTAGCTGTAGTCGTGATACAGAACATTTTCTTCAGCCCAGAAGGACTTACCAGGCAGCCCAGTAGTTAAGACTCTACACTTTCAATGTGGCTTCCGTCACTGGTTGGGGAACTAAGACCCCACATGCTGTGGGGTGCAGCCCCCCAAAAAGGTCCTAAGGTGCCTCTGTAATCGCTGTCCTTCTCCTGCAGCTCCTGGGAAGCCCTGATCTATTTTCTGTTCCTCTACTTTTGCTTTTCCAGAACCTGATAGAAATAGAATCATCCAATGGCAGTCTTCTGTTTCTGGCTTTTTTCATTGTTGTTCTTGAGTCGCTAAGTCGTGTCTGACTCTTTGCGACCTCGTGGACTGCAGCCCGCCAGGCTCCTCTGTCCTCCACTATCTCTTAGAGTTTGTCCATTGAGTTAATGCTGCTATCTAACCATCTCCTCCTCTGCCTCCCCATTTTCCTTTTCCTTTAGTCTTTCCCAGCATCAGGATCTTTTCCAGTGAGTCAGCTGTTAGCGTCAGGTGGCCCAAGTATTGGAGCTCCAGCTTCAGCATTGGTCTTTCCAATTCTTTCATTATATACATCATATTTTATTTTAAATACGATGTTTTCATGATAAATTTTATATTTTAAAATAAAATGTACAATTGTACCTAGAGTATATAAGAAGCTTTTAACTAACTTGCAAATGTGTAAAGTTATATAGTTAAGTGCCTTTAGTTATCTTGGGATTTTTACTGAAGAACTAACCCTCAAAAACCTTTTACATTACAGGCAGCCAACAAATTCTAATTAACAGGATTTTTTCTTGTTGCTAGTGTGTCACAAGTAAAAAACTGAACTGAACAAAAAATTGGACTTGTTTGGAGTCACCGTTACATATATAAGGTAACCTATAGAAAAACAGTTTCCTCGTAATCCTTTGAAATCATTGAAATGCAAAATCTCTAATATACTTTGTGTGGTGACAGTAATACCTATGAAAGGCATGCCTTTTTCACTTGTCAGGGTTTCGGTTTTGTGTTCACATTTGCCTTGATAGTTACCGCAAACAGCTGTAACTATTCTGTCTTCAGTTCTAACGGCAAGTTCAAAGTCTATCAGATTTATTGTCTGAGCACAGAGAGAAGCATAACTTTCAGCTTAAAAAAGACTCCTGGTTGTATTTCTTGTTAGAAAAATTTTAAGATGCACCACTAGGGCCTCTTAAAATTTGATTTCAGCTTTGGTCGTGAACATGTAGCTGCTTAGAAGCAGGACGAAAACAAGGTTTGAACTAGAACCATTCTTTGGGTGAATTTTTGCCCACTGCTAATCTTTTCACCGAATGTTTTCAAGGGTCATCCATGACAATTTTGCAAAGCATCTTTTTGAGATATATTTCACAAAACTCACCCATTTTTAGTATGTGATTCAGTGATTTTTAGTATATTTACATAGCTGTGCAAACGTCACCATAATCTAATTTTAGTGCATTTTCATCACCCAGAAAAGAAACCTTGAACTCATTAGCATACATTCCCCATTTCTCTCACCCCCCCAGCCCTAGGCTAATCTACTTTCTGAATAACAATTATTTTTAATGTGATAAGACTTTTTTAAAGTTCTGTAGCTAAAAAGAGGCCACATTTTTATATCTACTCATGTTAAATTCTGTAATTTTAAATATCAACTTGGCATAATTTATTACTTTTGGTAGACTACCTAGATCAATCTGAATTTTTCTAAAAATATTTCTTTTTAAAAAATGATTGCTTCCTTCTTGGAAATTTTCAATGCTCTTTCTTTGAATCCTTTGAACATGTAACTAATGGACAGTTGGTACTCAGGAAAGCAAATATTAGCCTGAATGTTTCCAGAAACCCCTTCCTTTAGCAATTAACACAAAGTTTACATAACTAAAAATATTTCAGTAACACACATTTTCTCAACAGGTTACTTAGTGAAAGTAAACAACAAAAATTCCAAAATATATGAACAGCAGCACTTCTGTTAAATGTGTTTTTTAAGGTTTAGTTCTGTTTAGGGCTTAAAGGAAAACCTGTTAGTGGGGTGGAGAGATATTGCCTAACTGTTACTATGTATTCTTTTACTGGTGACCTCAGCCCTGGCCTGAATTTTTACTTCTGGTAAAGAAAACAGTGTTTGTAGTTCTCTCTGTAACAGAGCTCTCATTGGCTGAAGACAAATGCTTAATTATTAGAAATAGAGTGTCTTAAAGATGGCTTCCCTGGTGTCTCAGTGGTAAAGAAACTGCCTGCCAATAGAGGAGACTTGAGTTCAACCCCTGGTCCAGGAAGATGCCCTGGAGAAGGAAATGGCAACCCACTGCAGTATTCTTGCCTGGAAAATTCCACGGATAGCAGAGCCTGGTGGGTACACAGTCCATGGGGTTGCAGAGTCAGACACAACTGAGCATGCGCATCTTAAAGTTATGCATAGACTCAGAAGGAGCAAGGATCAGAAAACATAGTCCATTTATGGTAACGTGGCCTAATTTGACATCTTAAAATGAACTTCAGAAGGAGAGGTTGTTGTTAAACTTACTGAGACATATTTGTTAAATTTATTTTTGTTTATGTATTAGTTATTATTGTTGTATAACAAATAGCCACCCCTAATTTAGGGGCTTGAAAGAACAATAAACATGTATTATGTCTCTCAGTGTCTGTCCAGAGACCAGGAATTAGGAAAAGGCCTCTCGAGGCACCTGAGCCTCAGTCTTCTCAGGAGCTTCTCGGGTGTCCTCTGAGACTGATCTCGTGACAAGCCCCAACGTGGCTGACGCTGACCCACTCCTATGACTGTCAAGTTGGTGGCAGCTGTGGGCAGCAGACCTTAGTTTCTCCTCCATGCAGGCCTGGCCATAGAGCTGGTCAACAGCCGTAACATGACATCTGCCTTCTCCCAGAGTGAATGATATCTTTTATTATTAAAAAACAGGGCATAGCTGCAGTCTCCTACTCTCAGAAACTGTTCCTCCAAGACTTCCCTGGGGGTCCAGTGGTTAAGACTCTGTGCTTCTGATGTAGCGGCTGTGGGTTTGATACCTAGTCGGTGATATAAGGTCCCACATGCTATGTGGCATGGCCAAATTTAAAAAAAAGAAAAAAAAGATCTGTATTACTTCTATTGGTCACACAGAGCAGCCTTGTTCACTGTCAGAAGAGGCTATAGGAAAGCATGTGAAGTGAATGAAGAAGTCGCTCAGTCGTGTCCAACTCTTTGCAACCCCATGGACTATAACCTGCCAGGCTCCTCTGCCCATGGGATTCTCCAGGCAAGAATACTGGAGTGGGTTACCGTGTCCTTCTCCAGGGGATCTTCCCGACCCAGGGATCGAACCCAGGTCTCCCACATTGGAGGCAGACGCTTAAACCTCTGAGCCAGCAGGAAGCCCCATAGGAGAGCATCACACCAAGGAAGTGAGAGTCCCTGGGAGCACTCCTGGAAACTGGCTACACAGCTTGTGCTGTAAGGCCTTCCAGATGATTTTTGAATGTTATCAGAATGCAAAGGCATTACTTTCTTTACAAACATAATGCATTTGTATTATACATTAAATATTTTTATATTATATATATTACTCTGATGCTGGGAGGGATTGGGGGCAGGAGGAGAAGGGGACGACAGAGGATGAGATGGCTGGATGGCATCACGGACTCGATGAACTTGAGTCTGGGTGAACCCCGGGAGATGGTGATGGACAGGGAGGCCTGGCGTGCTGCGATTTATGGGGTCGCAAAGAGTCGGACACGACTGAGTGACTGAACTGAACTGAACTGAACTGTGAGTGAACTTACATATCACTTTGCTGCCTGAAATTCCTTCTGGAACAAAGCAAGGTCTAAATAAGTAAATATGTATCACTTTCTAGAGTTGAAAGTGCCGTTTCCTTTATAGCTGTGGCATTGAGGGTCAAGGTTGACGAGACAGTTGTCCCACACCTTCGATGGTGTGCTCAGGTTCATCCTTGGTCTTTACCCCTCAGTTGACCACAGGCACCCCTGCCTCCTCCTTCGTCTAAAAAACTGAGACATCAGGTGTAAGATCCTCAGGTTCCCCCCTCAACCCCCCAGCCCACCCACTGCAGTAATACACAGCTGTATTTACCTGCTTTGAATCCTGTTTCAAAGAATGCAGTACCCTTCCGGCCCACACTTCCCCTTCCGCCTCGGCCGTGAACAAGCCTCGGGAACCTTGTTATCCCCTCCTATCTCCCTCAAGAGAGAGCTCTTCTGTTTTCTACAAAATGACTTTCTTTACATGCTCCTTTCCCTTTAAACATGCTTGTCACTCACATTCTAAAACCTGTTTCTTTTGATTTTGTGTTTTCTCAGTCTTTTCTAATCTTCATGTTACCCTTTGACCCTGTTGACTGTTCCCTTCTCTATCACTTCTAGTCCTCTGGCTTCTGAGGCAACATTAATTTCCAGCTTCTCCTCCTCCCTCTCTTTCTCTTTTGTGGGCTCCTCAGTCCTGCCCCAACCTGGGTGGTAGGTGTGTCCTGGAGATGTGCTTTCACCCTGCAGTTCTCATTCTAAGACCCCCCCTGGCTTTAGACTTCACCTCTGCACACACGACACCCAGCTCAGTCTCCGGGTCATTCCTTTCCTCTGAGCTTCAGGTTACCTTGCTCCAGCTACCTGCAGGGCAGCTCTGCCTAGGTATCTCTCAGCTTCCTCAGGTTTAGCATGTTCCGAGCTGGCCTTTCATCGTCCTCCTCTCGCCCACCTTCTTTCCGGTTTGCTCTAAGTAATCAGTAGTAGCACCTTATCTACTCAGTCACCTTAACTGAGCCCAGGAGTCATCCCCATGACTGCCTCCTCTGGTTCACTGTCTGTATCTGATTAGGCTCTGGTTTTGCTGTTCTTAATTTTCCTACCTATTTCACAACTGGGTCCCTTTGTTTCCATCAGTATCATAAGCTCTGTGAGAGCTTACAGCCCTGTCAGACACAGACATTCTGCAGAGTTAGTGCTCAGTAAGTGTGGAGTGACTGAGAAAGAGGTGACCTAATTCCTGCCTCTTTAGAGGTGCATGTCCACGAGTAGTTAAATGTGGAGCAGAATTTAAAGACAGATATACTGCCATTGTGGCATACGGAGTGTGGGAGGCCATGTCAGGCACCAGCCTGGAATCTGATTTTCCTAATTGGAGGGGCACAGGGAGAGGGGCCAGATGGGGATTTGGCCAGTGGGGCCCTCTGAAACCATCAGTAAAGAAATAGTAGAATTCTAGGTTGGCAGGAATGTGAGCTGAGTAAATTTGATGGAAACATACATATTTTAATATCTCAGGTTAGAGTCTCTGCTTCTGTTTTCAGGGGATTGTTGGCCTTGAAATTTCTATGACATCTCATTATTTAACTCTTGATTTCTTCCTTTTTCTCTTAATTCCTAAGAAATGTGCCACCTCTCTTCCCTGTTTCGTCAATGAAACTGAATCAGTGGTCTGGGGAGGATATTTCTGAGATTTTTAAACATTTCTTTAAATGATTATGAACTTGGTGCAGGGTATTAGGAACTTGACAGGTAAATTGGAGATGCTGTATTCATTCAAACATTGATTTTAAATAATAGAAACTAATTCATATCTGCTTAAGCCAAGAAAAAGGAAAGGAAGGAGAAATAGGTAGAGTGAGGGGTTTGTCCTAAGTTTTCTATGGCAGGGGTGGGTCTGGATCTCAGGAGCCAGAAATGTGAGGAACCTTCTCTCTCTTGTCTTGGGCTTCTCTCTGCCCACTTCATTCTCCTTTTGTAGATGGCTGTTCTTTGGTCCGCATGACAGCACCACTGCTTATATGTGTGTGTTACAGGACTGGCCACTCAGGGGACTGACTCAGTCAGCTGGCTGACTAGCTCAGCTCAACTCATCCTGATCTAACTAGCCAGTATAGAAGGTGAGGCACACAGGATCTATAATATGAATGTAATAATAGCTTCTATAGCGGAAGGTATGTCCAAGAGAAGGAGAGGAAGCCACTGTGAATTGGAGATTCTTTAGAAGGTTTTCCTGGAATTACAAGTGACTCATTTAGGGACATCAGCCACACCCATAGCATCTGGAACAATTCAACACCTATTTCTATACTATTGATCTCTCTGATGTGTCAGTTTTAGAATTAGTTCATTCTACCAATGATAAATTCCTTCAAAGTAATACCACACCCTATGTACTTTTGCATCCTCCACAGCATGTATTTGATTGTCATATATTTTTCTGCATCTGTATTTTGGCTTTAGGCTCTGAACTTCTGTAGGGATGGGTTTATACAGAGGCTTTGTTATTGCAGTGATGAAAAAAATAGATTGACTGCAGTTGTATCTTATCACTGACTCTGCCTCTGTCATACCCAGGCTCGAAGCTGAAGGAGATCTTTGACAAGATCCACAGCTTACTTTCTGGAAAACCTGTTCAGTCTGGTGGGCGCTCCGTGTCTGTCACACTTAACCCACAGGGCCTGGACTTTGTCCAGTACAAACGGCAGAGAAATTTGTGGTGAGAAACCTTGTTGCCAAAGGTATGGGAAGAAGAGGCTGGTGCCTAACCTTTAAGGCTTTCTTGAATATTAACTTAAATTCTCCCCTCTCTGTGCTCCCAGAAACAAGGGGAGGAGGAAGTGGCCTCCCATCACGAAGCAGCGTTCCCCATCGCGGTCGTGGCATCTGGGATCTGGGAGCTCCACCCCAGAGTAGGGGCCCTCATCCTGGCTCACCTACACAAGAAGTGTCCTTACTCTGTTCCTTTCTATCCAGCATTCAAAGAGGGAATGGCTTTGGAGGACTATCAGAGGTGAAGTGTTGTTCTCCTTACTGTCCTCAGGAGGAGAGAGAGAACTGAGATTCATTTCCCCTCCTCAGAGCATCTCTTAATGTACTTTGAACATTCTGTCAGAGAATACAGTGTCTTTCATGCAAACTGGGTAGCTTTTAGAATTTGTGGATTTAAGTATCAATAATCAATATACTACAGCGGAAAGAATTTTGGATTTAGAATCCAAGGATCTTAGAATTTTACCCCTGTTTTGACTATTAATAGATTTTCAAAACTGGAGAGTTTGTTCATTTCTTTAAAGATTGTTTTTCATTATTTGTAAATGGGGGTTGTAATATTCATTACCTTCTGGGAACTTACCTCTGAAGGTTTATATGTTGCAGATTTGATAATGGATATGAGTGTTTTGTAAGCAGAATTACATCTACCAATGTAGTCATGTAATAATGTATTAGTAATGCTAAATGTAATGGTATGTTGTTACTTTTAGCCATAAATAGTAATGGATTGGTCACTTTCATTTTGACTCTATCACATTGAATTTTTTCTTACCACATAGGATGCTTGGCTACCAAGTGAAGGATTCCAAAGTAGAGCAGCAGGACAACTTTTTAAAGCGCATGTCTGGGATGATCCGTCTCTATGCCGCCATCATCCAGCTCCGGTGGCCATATGGAAACCGACAAGAGGTAGCAGAGAGGGGTTACTATGGATAATGTTAGTATATCTTACCTGAAGGAAATACCGACCTTTCAGAGGGACAGTCCCATCATGTGATAAGCTAAAGAATAGCACTGCTTCATAGGTATTCTTTAGAGAAGTGGGTACTGATTATTAGGAAACTTTTGGATCATCAGAGTCATTTGTTCAGAGACTAATTGATGCCTTGGAGACCAATTATATACCAAGGTTATATAGCTTACTTCACAGAGGGATAGACGGAGGCTTAGCAAGTTGTAATGGTAGACACTTGTCAATGTCAGCCACAGCAGAGGGCCAGGGCTTTGACCTGCCTGCCTAGTTCATTTTGCAAGGAATGGAGATTAGAGAGATGGAGAAGTTAGTGGACTTGGAAACCCAAAGAGAAAGGAATATAAGCTGACTGAATCTAGGAACTTGTTATTGTGCACCTGCTGTCCCAGATGCTGTGCTAAAGGTACCAGGAATAATTAATAAAATGTCAATAAAGATAACTGTTTATAAGAGTAACTAGGATTCCTGAAACAGGCTGACAGCTGTGTGTTGAAGGAATCCAATGAAGAATGTGTGAGTCCCAATGTGTTGCAATATTTAAAAACAGAATTTGTTTGGCCTCTGTTGTTTCTGCCCTGTGGCATGTGCTTAGGTTAGGTGATCAGGGGGTTCATGTCCCCTTGGTAATGGCTGGGTGATAATGTTGGCAATTTAGAACTCTTAATAAAATGAGATTAAATCCTGACCAAGCCTCTCTACTCCCAGACTCACCCTCATGGCTTAAATCATGGTTGGCGCTGGTTGGCACAAATCTTAAACATGGAGCCCCTGTCAGATGTGACGGCCACCCTCCTCTTTGACTTCTTAGAGGTACGTAGTAACAATTATCACATTGGGCTGCCGTATGACATGATGAATAGACAAATAGAGACTAATGGTGAACACTAGGAGCCAGTGTTACAAATTTTTTCCCAAGCCCCAAGAGAAAGCTAGCTTTGGGTTTTCTTCCCAGTGTACTTTGACTTCTTAGAGGTACGTAGTAACAATTATCACACTGGGCTGCCGTATGACATGATGAATAGACAAATAGAGACTAATGGTGAACACTAGGAGCCAGTGTTACAAATTTTTTCCCAAGCCCCAAGAGAAAGCTAGCTTTGGGTTTTTCTTCCCAGTGTACTTTCCTTTCTCTGTGTGGATGTCTTGTCATTATAAAGAACAGAAAACTACATCCCAGTAGAGGAAAAGGAATTTGCTTTGGGGATATGGAAGGGACTCACTCGGAAAATGAGGGGTAGGATACACAGTTGAACCCCCCAGGGCCTGGAACCAGGGACTGGAATGTCACCGGGGACTGCATGGTCTTCTCATGTTTGCTCCTCCTGCAGGTTGCCCCCTGCTTGCTCTGCAGGCCACCTTTCTCTGCTGCTTGGCACACAGTAGAGAAGATGCTCCTGGGCTGTATCCCTCAGCCTCAGTGTGCTCACCCAGTGTAGTGCGACTAGTGTCTCATCAGTGGGATTGCTAATAGACAGGAGGGGAAATAAGATTAACCAGCTTGGGTCAGATACCCGTCTCATCTAGAAGGCTGTGTACAGTCCTGTCTGCCTATAAAGGGCCCCCACTCTAGGGTAAGAATAAGAGTTTCTGTGAAAAGGAGGCAGCTCTTAAAGAATAAATGCTTGGAGTGCATGCCGTAACAAATCTGAGACCACTTGGCCCATAATGCCAACAGTTTCTACTCACCTGACAGCTCCTGCAGTCACAGTAAATGAACATTGATCCTGAGTCAATGAAAACACGTGGTATTCCTTCTACCTTGATTACCAAGGTTGCGAAGTAATGCTAATTCCTTTAAAATCAACAGTAAATTGAGTTTGAGTCACAACCTCTGAAACACCTGGCTACCTGGCAGTCTGGTTAAACGGAGGTATTACTGTATGTGAGAATGCTTCAGAAGAAAGTTGGATTTTAATTCCCTTGCTTAGCTGGCTGAATAGCATTGTGGCTGAAATTCTTGATAGGAATGAGAGGCAAAGGGCTGATTATCCTTTATGACTGAGTGTGCATTTTCATTCCCTGCTCTGATGGTGCACACCTTCCCCTCTAGGTGTGTGGGAATGCCCTCATGAAGCAGTACCAGGTCCAGTTCTGGAAGATGATACTTCTCATCAAAGAGGACTACTTCCCCAGGTATTAGACTTGTTGAGTAGACAACAGAGAATTCGGTAGGTAAAAACTCATGAAATCAGATGCCCGTGGCTGCTGTCACATGCTGTTTCTTTTTTTTTTTAATTTATTTGTTTGTTTTGGCTGCGCTGAGTCTTTGTTGCTGTGCTCAGGCCTTCTCTAGTTGTTCTGAGCGGGGTCTCTTCTTTATTGTGGTGTACAGGTTTCTTGTGGAGATGGCTTCTCTTGTGGAGCATGGGCTCCAAGGGCATGAGCTTAGCTGCTCCGCAGCATGTGGAATCTTTGCAGATCAGGGATCAAACCCCTGTCCCCTGCATTAGCAGGCAGACTCTTATCCATTGTACCACCAGGGAGGTTCAGATACTGTTTCTGACTCAGTCAGAAGCACTTGTGTTGAGTGAGACATCTTCAGCTCCCATCCTTCTTCTCTCTGTTATTTGAATAAACACTTTTGAACTCTACTAAGTCTCTCTTAAATATTATTGACTAAATTTAAAAAAAATTAGGAAGATCTTGGATTCAGATCCCATTTAAAACTCTGTTTTCCAAACTCCTCCAGATAATCTGGGATGGTGACAACATGCAGCCATGAAGGAAGCCAAGGAGTCAAACCCTCAGTAAATCAGTTGGTGAAACTGGTTGATCAGCCAGTTTGCTTGACTCTTTTGGGGAATTCAACTTCAATTCCCTTTCATCCCTCTCAACTCACTGAAGGGAGAAAAGCATTGGCAACACCCATCTCACCTGATGATAGAGACCTTGAGAAGCAAGTGTTCTCTTCTCCTTTACCCCTTTGTGTGAAATAAAGTGCTGAGACGGTTTAGCAGAGTGACAGCATTCTAAGTCTAGAAGACATCTCTGGGAATCATTCGTTCTGCCACTTCCTCCAGATCAGCAGGTCCCTAACCCGTCTCCAAAAGATATGTGTGAACCATAGGTACCGTCTTCTTTCTCTCCTTACAGGATTGAAGCCATCACAAGCTCAGGGCAGATGGGTTCCTTCATACGCCTCAAGCAGTTCTTGGAGGTAAGGTGCCCTTAGACCAGCATATCCCAAACTGTTGTTGGCCTCCAGTGTCTATGTCTGACAAGTCTTGGACCTCCCTTCCAGACTGATTGCAATCTCTTACCCTTGATTTTTCTGAACCCTACTTTTTTTTGGCTATGCCATGTGGCTTGTAGGATCTTCATTCCCCGACCAGGGATTGAACCCAGACCCTCGGCAATGACAGCATGGAGTCCTAACCTCTAGGCCACCAGGAAACCACCACTCCCCTTTACTTTTTATCCGTCATTCCCTCTTCACCTTAAGGGCTGCCGTTTCATTATTTTTCTGTGTGTCATTGTCCTTACTGCCTGTGCAGAATAAAATATATGTGAAATATATTTAATGAATCTTAGCTCACTGATACTTTTTTTTTGCATTTTGGCCAAGGTTCTTTTCTCAGTCTCAGGTCTAGGGAACTGGTCACTTTTCTTCATGAGAACAGACTGAACTTTGAGTTAGACTCCTTTCCTTTTTCCATGTGCCAAAAAAGTTTAAGAGGTGAATTCTGACAAATCATTGAGAACCCCGTGGTACATCTACCGAGACAGCCTGATGACGTCCAGTCTCCAGTAGCTCAGTTGGAGAAACAGCAGTAGTGAACGGTGAGGCCAGTGTGTGGAGGCGAGGGTGGGACAGACGCAAGGGCAGCCTGACCTTTACCCTCCACTGCAGCTGTTGCAGGAGAGGTCTTACCACAGCCTTTTCTTTTTAAACTAAGTTTTATTAGAGTGTAGTTAATTTACAGTGTTGTGTTGGTTTCTGTTGCATAGCAGAGTGAATCAGGTATACATATACATATATCCACTCTTTTTTAGATTCTTTTCCCATATAGGTCATTACACAGTATTGAGTAGAGTTCCTTGTGCTATACAGAAGGTTCTTATTATCTATTTCATATATAGTAGTGTGTATATGTCGGTACCAATCTCCCAGTTTATCTGTCTCCTCTTTCCCCCTTGGTAACCACAGTTTGTTTTCTTCATCTGTGACTCTAATTTCCATTTTGTAATCAGTTCATTTGCACCATTTTTTAAGATTCCACATGTAAGTAATGTATGATATTTGTCTTTGTCTGACTTCTGTCAGTATGACATCAACTCACTGAAGGGAGAAAAGCATTGGCAACACCCATCTCACCTGATGATAGAGACCTTGAGAAGCAAGTGTTCTCTTCTCCTTTACCCCTTTGTGTGAAATAAAGTGCTGAGACAGTTTAGCAGAGTGACAGCATTCTAAGTCTAGAAGACATCTCTGGGAATCATTCGTTCTGCCACTTCCTCCAGATCAGCAGGTCCCTAACCCGTCTCCAAAAGATATGTGTGAACCATAGGTACCGTCTTCTTTCTCTCCTTACAGGATTGAAGCCATCACAAGCTCAGGGCAGATGGGTTCCTTCATACGCCTCAAGCAGTTCTTGGAGGTAAGGTGCCCTTAGACCAGCATATCCCAAACTGTTGTTGGCCTCCAGTGTCTATGTCTGACAAGTCTTGGACCTCCCTTCCAGACTGATTGCAATCTCTTACCCTTGATTTTTCTGAACCCTACTTTTTTTTGGCTATGCCATGTGGCTTGTAGGATCTTCATTCCCCGACCAGGGATTGAACCCAGACCCTCGGCAATGACAGCATGGAGTCCTAACCTCTAGGCCACCAGGAAACCACCACTCCCCTTTACTTTTTATCCGTCATTCCCTCTTTACCTTAAGGGCTGCCGTTTCATTATTTTTCTGTGTGTCATTGTCCTTACTGCCTGTGCAGAATAAAATATATGTGAAATATATTTAATGAATCTTAGCTCACTGATACTTTTTTTTGCATTTTGGCCAATGTTCTTTTCTCAGTCTCAGGTCTAGGGAACTGGTCACTTTTCTTCATGAGAACAGACTGAACTTTGAGTTAGACTCCTTTCCTTTTTCCATGTGCCAAAAAAGTTAAGAGGTGAATTCTGACAAATCATTGAGAACCCCGTGGTACATCTACCGAGACAGCCTGATGACGTCCAGTCTCCAGTAGCTCAGTTGGAGAAACAGCAGTAGTGAACGGTGAGGCCAGTGTGTGGAGGCGAGGGTGGGACAGACGCAAGGGCAGCCTGACCTTTACCCTCCACTGCAGCTGTTGCAGGAGAGGTCTTACCACAGCCTTTTCTTTTTAAACTAAGTTTTATTAGAGTGTAGTTAATTTACAGTGTTGTGTTGGTTTCTGTTGCATAGCAGAGTGAATCAGGTATACATATACATATATCCACTCTTTTTTAGATTCTTTTCCCATATAGGTCATTACACAGTATTGAGTAGAGTTCCTTGTGCTATACAGAAGGTTCTTATTATCTATTTCATATATAGTAGTGTGTATATGTCGGTACCAATCTCCCAGTTTATCTGTCTCCTCTTTCCCCCTTGGTAACCACAGTTTGTTTTCTTCATCTGTGACTCTAATTTCCATTTTGTAATCAGTTCATTTGCACCATTTTTTAAGATTCCACATGTAAGTAATGTATGATATTTGTCTTTGTCTGACTTCTGTCAGTATGACAGTCTCTAGATCCGTTCATGTTGCTGTAAATGGCATGATTTTGTTCTTTTTTATGGCTGATATTCCACTATGTATTACGTGCCACATCCCGTCAAGTGTTGGAAGCAGTGTTATCAGAGAATCGTATGGTTTTCTTTATCTTTGCCTGACCAGAAATGTCTGCAGCACAGGGAGATTCCTGTCCCCAAGGGCTTCCTGACTTCCTCCTTCTGGCGTTCCTGATATCACTCCAGCACCCACCGTCACCATTTTGCTGCAGAGGGGCAATAATAAAGCAGCTGAAGACAGCTGTACCTGCGAGAAGTCATGTCAGTATGTGTTTTGTGTATTTGTACCTTGTGACGAAGAGAGGAGATTTCTATGGACCACAAATCTAATAGGTCCCTTAATAGATCTGGGGACTCCTTAAAGAGGAGAGTCTTAAAGCAGAGTAAACAAAATTGGCCTTTCTCATTTTTATGGAAAATAAGAAAAAAAAATTATGAGAATAAAAGGTTAATACTTGATCTTACCCTTTATTTCCTTTGTCTCTTAAGTCTTTCAGAAATTAGGTTAATGCCTTGACTGTTTCACTCTGAGCTGAAGTGACCCCACTGCTTTCACTCCGCTACCCCCAACCCCTTCCTGCATGCTGCCCCTTTTCAGAGTTTCTAGAATGAACAAAGACTTGAGGTCCCTTGTAAAGCAGCACTTAATAGATGAGGCCCAAATCTTCACATGCAGGCCTGCATTATGGTGGTTTTGCCTTAGTCAGCTTGTGAAGTATTTATAAATTCAGAAGAAATGCCTGATGTAGACACGGACTAAGTCCCAAATTGCATCGGAGATGGCTTAGTGTCTGGGATTAGGACTGTTAACACATGTTATACTGAACCACGAAGAACTATTTATCCTCTCACTGTGGAATTTGGTACCTGGATGACTCGGGATGCACGAACCAAACTTTGTTTCTCAGTTTGAATTAAGATGGGCTGAGATGGGGCTTGCAGCATTGTACTTGAACTGAGCATCTGTAAGCAATGAATCAGGGCCTTATAATTCTTTACATGTTCTGAGCAATGGATGACGACAGATTTGCCTGACTAAAGCCACAAAAATCCGGGGTCTGGCTGTTCAGATAAGAGTGGAGATTCGCTCTATGAAAAGACTCCTTCATCGTGCAGAGGCGGCGGCCATGAGTCTGTTCCTCTGTTCTAAATGTTGTATGTGGGAGTGTGTTTGTGAGGGGGTTCCCTGGTAATCTTGAACAGCTTGAAGCGACCCATTCTGTGAATTACTGACTATGGTGCCAAAATATAAATAATAAAGCTTGTTTTTTTAAAAATGCATGTTGCTGTATCTAGTTGGTTCTATATGATCACTTTCGTGTACCTGGAGCTGTGTAAATCATTAGGAGCATGGTGGTATCTGAGTCTGGGTATAGAGGAGTATGTCCCCCCCCCCTTTTTTTTGGTCTTCTTGACCTTCACCTTGGGAAAACTGCTTTTTTTCTGTTTTTGGAATTATATGCCAATAACACCCTGTTTTATCCAGCAGATGGGGAAGTATTTTGTGATGTGGACACAATGGACTGAATACTAGGAGTCAGGAGACTTGGACGCAGTTCACTGTTATGTCCATGACCTTGAGTAGGTCATTCACCCTCCCTAACCTCAGTATCCTTACCTGCGAAGCACAAGAATTGAGACCAGTCACTAGATGAGTAGTTTTCAAATTGTGCTTCATAGCAGTGCCTTGGGGCAGAGCCTCCCTGTGTGTCAGGGCATATGGATCTCATGGCCACTTGCACTTCCTCTCTACCTGTGCTTGACAACTGGCAGTTTTCTGTGCATAATGACAGGACATCTTAGAAGCCACTGATTTCAGGGTGTTGAGGGAACAGGACTGAGCATATGGAGGCTTTGTGCAAATTTTTAAGACTTTCCTTCAAGAATCTACTGCCATCTGCTGGAAAACTGTCCTATTAATAACAGTGAAAATCGATACCAGGAGGTAAGCAGTGCCTCTTAATGGAATTCAGCAACTCACATTTGCACAGTCTTTAGTGGAACTAATGGGCCCACATGGAACTCGGGTTCTCTCCACCACAGCATTTTTCCTTTATGTGCTATATGTATTGGAGTTCTTTGGAAGATTATACACAAAGTTTTGCTCTGCCAAAAATTAAATTATGAAAGGTCACTGGACAAAATGATCTCTTAAAGTTCTTTTCCACTTTAAATTTGTACCACTCCATAGAAAACGCCTCTTACAGTATTTGAATCTTCTTTCTCTACACATGTTTAACAGCCTTGCAAGTGTCATTTGATGCTTGGTATTCCTGTTGGGTTCTTGATGTTAAACCAAGAAAGGGGAGCATCAGGGAGGCCAGGTTTTTGATGCTCACTGATAGTGCTGCCTCCAGAGGTAAAGATTGCTGGCTGATAGCAGCAACCCTCTGGGTAGTCGCATCAGATTCCTTTGAGGTAGAACACCCAGGACTGCGTTCTTTTTTTAAATTCAAGTACTCACTTGCCTGCTTGCTTCCTTTCAAATTTGACCTCATTTCTTAGGCTGAGTGCCCGTATTTTTGTCTTATCATTGTCCTACATCATTTTAAAGTAAATCTGATGGTGAACTGAAAATTCCAATGGCAGAGAAATCCAGGACATGCCTTGGTTAGAAGAATGGGCTGTTCTGGAGACTGCCCACCCAGCACTGGGCTTTCTCCCACTTGTCCAGCAGTGACATGATTAGATTTGGATCTCTTCTACCTCTGCCAGGAAAAGCTAAAGAGCCACAGAGCTTCACACAGGGGCCTTATCAGGCTTGGCAATACACTTCCCCTTTCTCTGTGCCACCGAGTGAATCCCTGTGCTTTCAGTTTCCCGTGGACTGTGGAAAGCAGATGAGAGCCATGGTCTCCCAGAAGTACCCCTTATAGAAGAATTCGTCATCTAGTTTACAACCAGGCTCCATTTTTTTAAGAAAACATCAGGCTCTACAGATGATGTATTCAGGAAATGTTTTCATTTTTCTTCAGAATGTTTACACTAACTATAATACATGATCCTGGATTGGAAACTGGTTCAGAAAATCTGTGTGTTTGTCTTGTACAGGACATGGGGACAATTGGCAAAACTTGAATAGAGTCTATATGTTAGGTAATAGTATTATGTTGAGACCTAGCTGGCAGTTCAGTGGTTAAGACTCTGCTTCCCCTGCAGTGGTTGCAAGTTCAGTCCTTGCTCGGGGAACTAAGATCCTGCATGCCTCATAGTGCAGGAAAAAAAAAAAAGATAATAGTATTATGTCAATGTTAATTTCCAGACTTTGTTCATTGTATTGTGGTTATAATAATGAAAGTACTTGTTCTTAATGTACCTGTGGGTAAGTAGACATGATGTCCTCAATTTATTCTCAAGTAAATTCAGGTGGAAAATATATATCTACAAATATGTATAAGAATAATAGAGCAAGTGTGATCAAATGTTAACACATTGATAAATCTGGGTGAAAGGCGTATGGGATTTCTATTGTTGTAACTTTTCTACAAAATTGAAATTATTTCAAAAGTAAAAGATTATCCTCAGAGTTTCCCTGGTGGTAAAGAATCTGCCTGCCAATGCACGAAGTGGGTTCGATCCCTTGATAGGGAAGATCCCCTGGAGTAGGAAATGGCAACCTGCTCCAGTATTCTTGCCTGGAAAATTCCACAGACAGAGGAACCTGGCGGGCTACAGTCCATGGGGTTGTAAAGAGTCAGAGATGACTGAGCAACCGAGCACATTAAAGTTCAACAGCCACAACTGCTGAGACCACCTGCCACAGCTACTGAAGCCTGTGGGTCCTGGAGCCTATGCTCTACAACAAAAGCAGCCACCGCAGTGAGAAACCCGAGCACCTCAACCAGAGAGTAGCCCCCACTGCCCACAGCCAGAGAAAGCCCAGCACCGCGGAAAAAAAGAAAAACGTTAAAGGTAGTCCTCTCCCCTCCTTAACAATAGCAAATCAGGCCTACAGTTCTAATGAGGTGACAAATTCAACCCTGAAAACAGGATGGTAATACCAAAGGTGATGGCTAAGTCGACCTACACCACCGATGGAAAGTTGAGTCTACACCAGATTTTGCAAATGCTTCCCTCTTAAACTGAAATAGGTGACATGGTGGGTAGAGTTTTAGTCCAATGGAGAATGATTTATGTACTTGTAGTGCTTGATGGTTTGAGCTAAAAGTGACATAGCAGTGAAGATAGCTTTTTCATTTAGGGCAGCTTTTTCCAGGAAGTTTTTCTGGAGGATCCTAAAAAAGAGTTCGGAAGTCAATGAAGTTCGGTAGCTAACTGTTGAAGGTAAACTAGGTGAAGTGCTAGATGAAATAAGAATGGTAGGATGTTGATATTGGTTGAAGCTGGGTGATGGGCAGATGGAAGTTCATTGTACTATTACAATTCCTAGGTTTATCTTTGAAATCTGGGTGTCAAGAAAGAAAGATTCTAATTTAAGGGGGAAATTATGAGCAAAAGCATGACATTGGAAGAATAAATAACTTATTTCAGAAGCAGCTAACATCAGGTCTGGAGAAGAACATTAGGAAATTATGCTGTAGAAAGGTACATTGGCCCATGTCTGTGGAGGCTCCAGAATATTAAAATAGTCTGAGTGATTTTGTAGGCAGTGGAAGCTACTAGAATTTTTGAGACGGTTTCATATAGTTTATGAAATGAATTTTGTGTGTTTAGGATGAAGAGGAAGGAGAGAGACACTCATGGGACTTAAAAGGTTCCATGAGGGACTTCCCTTGGTGGCCCAGTGGTTAAGACTGCGTTTCCAATGCAGAGGGCACAGGTTTGATCCCTGGTGAGGGAACTAAATCCCACATGACTTGCAGTGTGGCCAAAAAGTTAAAAAAAAAATCCCATGAGTGTACATAGGAGAAATAAGCAAACTGGATCAGGAATATGTGCCAGGGAGGGAGGGGCTTACCTCCCTGCTGTCTCCTACCATCCTGTTAAACAAACCAACCTGTCAAGTCCATGCTCCCAGCAGCTATCAGTCCTCTTCTCTAATCTGGCCCCTGATTAAAGAGGGAAGTCATCATAGAATAATGTAAAATTAACAGTTCAAAATTTAACATGAAATTTACAGTGTAAACTTTTTTTTTTTTTCTGGTGTAAACCATTTTCAAGTGTACAATTCTGTGGTATCAGGCACACTCAGGCTGTTAACCATCAACACCATCCATCTCCAGAACTTTCTCATTGCCACTCTGCCCTTTGCTCCCCATTCTCCCCTGCCTGCAGCACTGGCGACCCCTGCTCTGTCACTATGAATTTGACTGTTCCAGAGTTGTTCTGCGGCACCCCACTCCAGTACTCTTGCCTGGAAAATCCCATAGACGGAGGAGCCTGGTAGGCTGCAGTCCATGGGGTTGCTAGGAGTCAGACACGACTGAACGACTTCACTTCCACTTTTCATTTTCATGCATTGGAGAAGGAAATGGCAACTCACTCCAGTGTTCTTGCCTGGAGGATCCCTAATCCCATGGGCGGAGGAGCCTGGTAGGCTGCAGTCCATGGGGTCACAAAGAGTCGGACCTGACTGAGCGACTTCACTTTCACTTACACGTTAGGAAAGTAATGCTCAAAAGTCTCCAAGCCAGGCTTTAGCAGTACATGAACTGTGAACTTCCAAAAGTTCAAGCAGGATTTAGAAAAGGCAGAGGATCAAATTACTAACATCTTCTGGATCATTGAAAAAAACTAGAGAGTTCCAGAAAAACATCTGCTTTATTGACTACCCCAAAGCCTTTGACTGTGTGTATCACAAAAAAATGGAAAAATTTTCAAGAGATGGGAATACCAGACCACCTGACCTGCCTCCTGAGAAATTTGTATGCAGGTTAAGAAGCAACAGTTATAATTGTATATGGAACAACAGACTGGTTCCAAATCAGGAGAGAAGTACATCAAGGCTGTACATTGTCACCCTGCTTATTTAACTTATAAGCAGAGTACATTATGGGAAATGCTGGGCTGGATGAAGCACTAGCTGGAATCAAATTTGCTGGGAGAAATATCAATAACCTCAGTTATGCAGATGAAACCACCCTGTACAGTCCACTTGCCAGTTTCCACTCAGCCGTCTTCTTGGGGGGAAAAAGAGTAGTGCTTGCCTGTTAACTTTCCTGTGTGTGTGTGTTAGAGAAAGAGAGAAAAAGATTCCCCAGGGAACATGCGCAGGTAACTTGCCATGGCCAAAGTAAGTGAAAATGTCTGTTATTACAGGCTTCCCTGGTGGCTCAGTGGTATAGAATCCACCTGCCAATGCAGGAGACAAGGACTCTATCCCTGATCCAGGAAGATCCCACCTGCTGTGGAGCAACCAAGTGCACCCCACTGTACACCCCAGCTTTTGGGTCTGTGCTAGCCTGGGTCAAAGTGAAAGTGAAAGTCACTCAGTTGTGTCCGACTCTTTGCGAGTGAGTAGTCGTTCCCTTCTCCAGGGGATTGTCCCAACCCAGGGACTGAACCCAGAACTCGCACTGCAGATTCTTTACCAACTGAGCCATCAGGGAAGCCCAAGAATACTGGAGTAGGTAGCCTATCTAGCCTATCAATTCCTAGGTAGGTAGGAATTGAACCGAGGTCTCCTGCATTGCATTGTGTATAACCTCAGATATGCAGACGACACCACCTTTATGGCAGAAAGCAAAGAAGAACTAAAGAGTCTCTTGATGAAAGTGAAAGGAGAGTGAAAAGTTGGCTTAAAGCTCAACATTCAGAAAACTAAGATCATGGCATCCAGTCCCATTACTTTGTGGCAAATAGATGGAGAAACAATGGAAACAGTGGCTGACTTTATTTTGAGGGGCTCCAAAAGCACTGCAGATGGTGACTGCAGCCATGAAATTAAAAGACGATTGCTTCTTGGAAGAAAAGCTATGACCAACCTAGACAGCATATTAAAAAACCAGAAACATTATTTTGCCAACTAAGATCTGTCTAGTCAAGGCTATGGTTTTTCCAGTAGTCATGTATGGATGTGAGTTGGACTATAAAGAAAGCTGAGCACCAAAGAATTGATGCTTTTGAACTGTGGTGTTGGAGAAGACTCTTGAGAGTCCCTTGGACTGCAAGAAGATCCAACCAGTCCATCTTAAAGGAAATCAGTCCTGAATATTGATTGGAAGGACTGATGCTGAAGCTAAAACTCCAATCCTTTGGCTACCTGATGCAGAAAACCAACTCATTGGAAAAGACCCTGATGCTGGGAAAGATTGAAGGTGGGAAAAGAAGGGGACAACAGAGGATGAGATGGTTGGATGGCATCACCGACATGATGGACACGAGTTTGAGTAGGCTCTGGGAGTTGGTGATGGACAGGGAGGCCTGGTGTGCTGCAGTCCACAGGGTCATGAAGAGTTGGACATGACTGACTGAACTGAACTGTACTCCTGCATTGTAGGCAGATTCTTTACCAGCTGAGCTACCAGAGAAGGCCCCTGTGCTAGAGCCTGGGAGCCACAATTAAATGCTGGGTTTTTGTTGCTGCGTGGGCTTTTCTCTAGTTGTGGCAAACAGGGGCTACTGTCTAGTTGCAGTGTGTGGGCTTCCCTTGGCAGTGACTTCTCTTTATGTGGAGCACAGGCTCTAGGGCACACAAGCTTCAGTAGTTGCGGCACATGAGCTCATTAGTTGTGGCTCCTGGGCTCTAGCACACAGGCTCAAAAGTTGTGGCCCACTGGCTTAGTTGCTCCATGGCATATGAGATCTGATCAGGGTATGGAACCTGTCTCCTGCGTTGGCAGGTGGATTCTCTACCACTGAGCCACCAGGGAAGCCCCTAAAATGAAATTATCTTAAAAAAAAATAGTATGCGACCCCATCTGCCAGGCTTCCCTGTCCATCACCAACTCCCAGAGCTTGCTCAAACTCATGTCCATAGAGTCAGTGATGCCATCCAACCATCTCGTCCTCTGTCGTCTTGTTCTCCCCCCATCTTCAATCTTTCCCAGCATCACGGTCTTTTCAAATGAGTCAGTTCTTCGAATGAGGTGGCCAAAGGACTGGAGTTTCAGCCTCAGCATCAGTCCTTCCAGTGAGTGTTCAGGACTGATTCCCTTTGGGATGGACTGGTTGGATCTCCTTGCAGTCCAAGGGACTCTCAAGAGTCTTCTCCAACACTACAGTTCAAAAGCATCAAAAGGGCACATAGCAAACCTTTCTAAAACTGCTAGAATAGAAAAAGGAGCTTGGAGGAGTGCCCCGGTGGCAAACTGGTTAGGATTCTGGGCTTTCACTGCTGTGGCCCGGTGTCAATCCCTGGTCCCTGGTTTTGGAACTGAGATCCCACAAGTTGTGCAGTGCAGTAAAAACAAAAAGAAAACAGAAAAGAAAGAAAAAGGAGTTTGGATTCCCCCACTCTCCTCTCACTGACTTTTCAAGAGGCTGGGATGGACATGACTGGATTGGTTACAGAGCTGCTCTGCTGTTCTTTTATTTTTGTTCTGAATGAGTGTCTCTCAGAAAACAGAGGGCCAGTATTTGCTTTATCATCTCCCTCCCCACACCTAGCAGAGTGTTAGGCATGTGGGGAAATTGGTGGGAGGTGAGGGAGGCAGACAATAGAACTTCGGCTTTTTCAACTTCTTGTTTCCAGAGCTAGTGCCAGATTCCAACCAGGGCAGATGAGTGGGTGGGCGCTGCAGAAGGCTGGAGAGACTGGGTTTTGGCCATGGCTCAAATCAGACAAAGGATCAACGAGAAAGATTTCTGTATCAAGCTCTCTCTGAAGGTCTCAAATCTGTTTTGCATCTGGTAAATGCAGCCAAAACCCCCTATCACTAAGAAGCCAGAATAACTTAAAAGAAAAATCCTTCCTTTATTTTTTTTTTTTTTTAAACAGCTTCGGTCGATGGCCTTTAGACTGGTTCTTTGCTGGAGCAGGAGGTCTTGGGAATTTTGGAGAGCCATGATTGTGTTAGCCATTTGTACCCAGACCTGAATACTCAAACATTTTGCTGCTACCCACTGGAGGAAAGGCCTTGGACACCATCAGCTGTTCCCAGAAATGCGCACCCCAGGGAGGAATTACCCGGGCCTGTTTACTCTGCATGGAGGATTGCAGGAAATGCCTCTCTTCCTCCTACGTTTTTCCTCCAGATTCTGTAAAGCCACTTTTGAGGTGTGGCCACTCCTTTTCTTTTCTCTGCACTCTGGGGAAGTGAGGGAATAAGGGAGTTTTTCTTCATGATCAGGGCTCAAGCCAGAGCAGCTTAGAAACTTGATTGCAAATCCCAGTTACAGGGAAGAAGCCAAAACTACTGAGGACTGAGAAGGTCAGGGTTGGGTCCCGGGTCCAAGTCCTGGTGCAGTGCCTACTGCCTTTATATTTATTTAAAGGGGTCGGTGCTTGGTAATCAGAAGGCAGAGGCCTTCCTGAGTTGCAGAGCTCCTGGTCTGCCTGACTGCACAGGAATGATCTGGGTGTTACTAGCTATGGCTAAGGCCCAGCTGTCGCCAGGAATCGGGGTGGGGAAAGGGCTTCCTAATCGAGGGCTTCTAGCTACAGAGCCAGGCCCTTAAACTGCTAAGACTGTAAGGAACAGAAATTCCAGAAATCCTCCCTTTCTCTTTTCGGCATCCTAGCATCCACCATCACAATGCCTCCTTTTCCTATGGCAACTGCTACTGCTAAGTCACTTCAATGGCAAAGCACACTGTTTAAGAAGGTTCTGACTGCCCAGATTCAAATCCCTGCTTTTCCTCTTGCTAGCTGCCTGACCCAGGACAAGAGACCCAGCTTCCATATCTGACTGCTCTTTTGTAAAATGGGGAAATAATATTTGAATTATAAAATTATTGCAAAAAGATTTTTTAAAAAGGTAACACACTTGAAATGGTCAGCATAGTGCCTGGTACATGAAGGAAAGTCAATTGTGGCAAGAAGAGTCTTAACGTCTTTGTAAACAGAACTAATGCATCCTATTCTACTGGCGAGCTGTCAGAAAGCTCTTATTTAAGAATATAAAAAGTCATTAGCTCTTCAAACCTCAGAATGACGGACGTAAACTGCATCCTTGCCCCAACCTCACCAGAGAGAAAGCTGACTTGAGTCCCGGGTACAAGCCTTCCCCTAGGGAAGGGCACAGGAAGAAGAGAAGCACACGAGTGATCTCACCCTTTGGGACTGGGTGTTTTTCCGGCTGGGGCGCGCAGCATCCCCAGGCCGACTGCAGCAATGGCCCTGCCCCGCCCTTCACTGCAGTCCTGGAAGGGCTCCCAGGGGCGGAGAGGTGGGGGTGCAGAAGATTTTCTGCAGGGCGGGGAGGGGCAGGTCTGGAGGATTCTAGCTGCGGGGAGGGCGGTGCGGCTGGAGCACCTCCACCATCCCGGGCGGAGGCAGCGACCTCCAATGCACCATCAAAGGCCCCACCCGTGGCGCGCGCGCTCCTTGCCCATCCTCCCGCCGCCCTGCATCGCCGCTTCGGCTCCGTCCGGGTGCGCTCGGCCCTTTCCGCCGGGTGATCGGGCGGCGAGCAGGCGGGAGCTCCGCCCCATTTGCTCCGCCGGCGCTGCCCGCCCCCCGCCCCTCGCGCCGTGCCGGGGCCCTTCCCCCGCGCTCGCGCCCGCCCGCCGCCGGAACGCGCGCGGCCGCCTATAAAAGGGGCGGGGCGCGCGCGTCGCCGCCACTACCCGCTGCGGAAGGGAACGGCGAGGAGCCGAGGCCGCCGAGCCCCGTCAGTTCCCTCAGCACCCCCGCCCCCGGCCCGACGCACCCACTGCCCTCACCCCCAGGAGCCGGTGAGAGAGGGGAGCGGGCGAACTCGGGGCGGGAGCGGGGCCCGAGGGCGGCCGACCCCTGAGGGGAGAGCCGAACAGCCCCTGAGGCGGGGCGGGGCCGGCGCGCGGACAGGTGAGGCTGGCGGGCCTCGCCGCTCTCAAGTGTGGGGCGGGGAGCCGAGCGAGCCGGCGGCGACCGGCTGGCGGCGCGTGGGCTGCGAAGGAGCCTGGGGGCCGAGTCTGGGCGCCGGCCGCTGAATGTCATTGACTGGGAGGAGGGGGCGGTGAGGCCGCCGAGTCCCTCCCCCCGCACCCTACCTCACCCCACCTCCGCCCCGCAAGCCTGACTGCGGCCCCGCCCGGCCCCATCCGGTAGCCGCAGGTGGGGCGGGGGCTGTGGCCCGGATCGTTTCGTTTCTCCCGTCTTCCTCCCATCAGAACGCTCCCCGCACCCCCACCGCCCCCAGTCCCTTCCCTTGGTTGGGAGTGACTTCAGCAGCTCCTTTTCCCAGCTCTCCGCCAGCAATGCCGACCCACCCCTGGAAGGAGGAAAAGCTGGGAGTAAAGGGCTCTCTGACCTTAATTTCATCCTCTGTGGCGGTTCTTTGGCCTTCTGTGGACGCCGAAGGGTCCAGGACTGGCCATCTCCGTTTCTTTCCTGTAATAAACATTTCTTCCTTCCCCAACTGGAATTTGCATGTAGATTGTAGGAAAATGAGGCGCTTGGCTTTGTATGAGACCCAAATCAAATAACTTAAAAGCTTTAAGAGTCCCCCCGGCCCCGTGCCGACAGACCAAGTCTTTTGAGTCGAGGACATAATATTATTTGTATAAAATTATGCAGCCTTGCCAGTGTTGAATGACAGAGCAGCCTTTTGTTTGAAAGGCGTCCCTGCAAATTTGGTTTAGACGCTTCCCAAGGAAAATTGCTTTGTCTCTTTGATGTACTGGGATAGAATGTATTTTAAACAAAGGGCTTGTTAAAGTTAAGGGTTGAATATGTTTTAAATTAAAAGCATAAATGGCTCAGAAAGCTGGGTTGAGATGGTGCAACACCTTGTCAAATCTCTTTTATATAATAGATTCAAAACTACGTAGGCCCTTTGTTCTGTCTTCCTCATGTTATTTTAGAAGAACTTACCATGATGGCTGTCATGGAAGAGAAGAAGAGAGAGCATATGAAATATTTTCATAATGTGTTGAGAAATGGCGTCGTCATAGCAATTGGACTTAGCTAAAACAGAATGTATCAAAGATGGAAGGGTGGGGGTGTCTGCAGCCAGGAAACAGAAAATCTGAAGAACAGCAGTGGGAACACTTAGCTGTATGAAACCATGGAGCCAAGGTTCCAGCTCATCAAACTAGTCATGTATTTTCCCTTTTGTTTGCAGCTAATGTCAGCTTTTTGAAAGGTCAGGTTGAAGTCCAAGTTTTGGAAATGTGCTGCAGGAAAGGCCTCTTCAGGAAATTAGCTATAAGCCGTTTTTAGTAACTGGGCCAATATTACTCCCAGGGACCCTCAAAGTGTGTTAGCTGTTATCCAGGGACCTAGCTGGAGAGCCAGTGGGTTCGCGCTCTGCTGGGCAGGTGAGAGGTGGGCCTGCAGTGAACCATCAGCCTGGTGACATTCTCTGATATGGTTTTGGTCTTTGGCAGGGTATTTGTAGTAATCTAATAATTAAGAGAAACCTGATATGTCACAGGCTCCGAATATGAGCTTGTCAAGCAATCTGATGAGCAAGTTTAGACGGGGAGGGCTGGTTTTTAAGTATATCTTTTGGTTCCCTGGACTAGAATTTCCTCTGCTCTTCCTTTACCTGCCTTCTTCCCTTTGTGGGGTCTGCCGACTACAGATGCTGAGAAGTGGGTGTCAGGAATAGTCCACAGTCCTGGCATTGCTGAACCTGCGCTAAGGACAGTGGGCGCGAGGCCGGCCTTGTAATCTATCCTCCATGGGCTATGCGAGGATTCTGCTAGTCATGCGCGAGTCTGCTGCGGTCCATCAGCTGTGGTCAGAGTAGGTAGCAGAATGCAGCGTCCTGATGGCAAATGCTGACTCCAGGAATGCGGGGGAGGCATGCAGAGTGAGCACTTGGGGCCGGTGGACCCGAACAGCTGCACTTGTACCTCCCTTCCACTTGTACCTGTTTTGCATGTTCCTTTCAAAGGGGCTTTGAACAGGAAATAGTGTTCTGTGAAGGAGGTGTCCCAGTAAAGTAGCCCCAGGTTAGATCTCTGTAGCTTGAGTTCTTTCTTGTTTCTGATGATTTCACAGAGTTACACTGTTTGGTGACTGAATGGAAAGGAATCAGAAATCATCTAGTACTGGCAATCCCAGCTCATTTATTGGGATGTGGGTTGGGCAGGAGGGCATGTCTAGTGTTAAAAAGGATATTCAGTATTATTCAGGATTATTTGAAAAGGGGGGAGACTGAGACACAGAAGAGGGTATGACTTGGCCAAGGCAGCACCTTTGCTAATACCAGGGAACCTTGGTTCTTTCTCATGTTTTAAGTTCCTAGTGGGATTTAGAAGCTCTATAGAATGAAAAGGGTGCTGGGAGCATATCTGAAATTTGATTTGTACCTGTATTCATGTATCTTTCAGGATCTGTGTTCTTCGTTTTGAAATCACTGTGTTCAGTTTGCCCTTAGAAGCTTGTTATCTTGCTCTCCCTGCTCCCTCTTTAGACACCACATTCTTCCATCATGCTGTCATCGTTTCGTAAACGCAGAGTCCAGGTATTTGAGCAGCATGCAGGAGATGTGTTACTTTTTCGGTTTGGCCTGGCTTGCAGTGAAGACCATATGTTGCAAAGGTTGAATGATCCTAAGAGAAGGGGGGGAGGGAATCCTGCCTGCATGACCTATCTGTTAAGCACATTGCATAGGATATGGGCTTTTTTTTTTTCTCTGCTGTTACTTGAACGAAAGTCTTAGTAGATTTAGTCTCACATTTGCAAAGCTTTTTGTTTTTTTACCTTCCTCTTATTAAGGCATGAATATATTAATTTTTTACCACCCTACTGGTGTTTGCATGTAGTGTTTGCTAATTTTTTTAAATTATGGTTACTTGGTTTTTAAGAACCAAGGGACTAAACACATTACCTTAGGTATTTAGAAAGTATAATCTGAAAACATGTAAAAATAGTGTTTCTCAGTTTGACAGATATTGTAAACTTGGGTTTGTTCCCTGTTTCCAGTGACTTTTTTTTTTGCCACAGTTCTTACAATGAAATGGAGCTTGCATTATTGTGTTTGCTAAATTGGACCTTTTTCCAAAAGAAAAATGCTTAAAATTAGTGTCTTGATATCCCATAAGCAGAACTCTAACTCTGCAAATTTCCTGTGATTATGGGTGATAAATCCAAGGCAAGCCCTTTTATAAATCAGACTGGATAGTTAAGCAAGGTTTATAAAAATGGGCACATGGTACCTTTTTCCTCTTTTGAATCTCAGTAACAATACTTTGCACTTAAATACCACTCATCTGAATTTTACAGGTTATAAAAGGTAAGTAGCATCGAGGTAGTGTTTGAGGCATTTAGGAGTAAGTTTTCTCAACCGTGTTTCTGGATTTTGATGCAGTGCAGTATGAATGAATCTTTTGCTGCTTTAAGCTTAATCCTTGCTCACCTCTGCAGAATCCTTCTAACAAGTTCAAATGAATTAACCAAGCTGAAGGCTGACGTGCAGATCTGCAATCCTGATTGGAATGTGGTTTAAGCAAAAATATTTCTGGCTTTCCCATGGTTGAAATTCTTAAGTTATGTACTAGTCACTTCTCTGCTTACCCTCAGGCCTACCACTAAAATCTGTAGCTGAGCTGGTTTTGAGTCAATTCACTTAATCTGAGAATCAATTAGCATCAAATTTTATGGGTGCTGGCACTAATGAATTCTTTGGTGCTTTGTTCTGGGGGAGCCCTTCCACATCCATGGATGTCATTCTCCTGCTTTGGAAATGTGCTGCCTTTTAAGCCAGGGAGAAAGGGCATTGTTGTTTCTGCACCTTTGGGCTCTGACTAAGCAACAAACAGAAAACTGATGGATGCTTCCTCTGACCTTTTGCTCTGGGTGATGTTTATGAATTTTTCTGTAGAGCCAAATGCTCTCCTCATCCTGTTAGTCCCGAAAACCCTTTTGCCTGAGCAAAACAACAACAGTTTACGTGGTGCCCTGCCTGGGGTCTGAATTCATTCTGCAGTGCGCAAACGCCCCTGCCCTCACGGCAAGCTCAGCTAGCTAAGATGTTCAGTTTGCTAAGATGTCCGCAGTCCCCGCCCTGTTTCCAAATAGTGACTCCTCTGGCCTTGAACACAATTGTATTCTCTTCTGAGGTTCCATAGAGAAACTCTCCTGACTGGATTCTTCCACTCTCTGAAATCCACGTGAAGGTGTCCTAAGCTGCTCTTTCACTGCAGGTGCCCAGTGTGCAGGGTTCAAAGCGATTGACCCTTGGTTTGAAAGTCTCTGCAGTCTTTTCCGTTGCTTAACAGTATCCTTGCCTACCACTCCTTCTCCCCACTCTGCAGGGACAGACCCCCTCCCCTCACATCATGGTTTTGTAGCCTGTGTGGATTAGGGTAAGGCTTTACAGAATTCCCTAGGTACCAAAGAGTGCCTCAGATAGCTGTCTGTGGGTGATCATCAGGAAGACAAAGATAGGAATTAATGGCCAGCTTGTTTTGTAGGAATCATTTCCAGTTGATAATGTGTATTAGGTTGGTATTGGTTATGAGGAATCCTTCTCATGCATGGCTTTGAATTGAACTAGAACTTTATAACCAAGATTCACATCTTTAGACACCCACTTTCTTCCCAGAGATCTAGCAGTGTTGTACGAATGCTGACAAGTCCTTTTTATTTATACAATAGAGGACATAGTTGTAATTCCTGTGTTATCCCCTGTGCTCAATTCACATTACTTGCTGAATGATGCAGCTAACACTCTTGCTGCATTGCAGCATTTAAAAATAGCCAGTCTTCTCTAATAATTAGTTGCCAAAATCTGAGCCTTTTTCCTTCAGTTACCTTAAATGAGAAGCTGTGCTTACACAGAGAATACATCCAGCCGTTCACTTCCCTGCTTTCATTCTCCACAAACATAGACCTGATTGACAAAATCAGAGTCCTTCTGGTGCTTTGAGATAAGCAGTTGATCACTGTCCTGGAATTTGGCTCCTTTGTGGTTTTTAGGCCCTTAGTGGAGTCTGTAGATAGGTCTCTATGGTTGGAGATTGGCTTGTGTGTGTGTGTGTGTTTTAATGGCACATTTCCCAAAGTCTTCCTTTCTAGCTCTCAAAAGGTGTTAATCCCATTAAGGCTGGGAACAGCTCAGAGCTTTCTCTGTGGAGTCATCTTATCAGTCAGCTGCGAATTTCTGGCTGGGGGCGGAGTCCTTGCAGTGTGTGTAGCACCCTGACAGAGGGCAGAAAATTCCACCAACTCTCAGAGTTTGGGGCCAGAGGTCGTAGTGCCTTTGAGTGGCAATAGTTGGTTGTCAATACGAAATTTGTTTTGGTGTTCAGTATAGTCTATGGAAATGGCCCTCTTAGGAGCCAGAGAGACTGGAACTTGTATAGGGACAGCTCCCTGTCAGGCGAAGGGGTAGCAGGAGCTGCCACGAACCTGTCTTTGGTGTCTGGTGTGATTACAGCAGAGGGCAAGCGCGGCTGGCTTGCAGATGCCCGGCTGCCCGGAGACTTGGCAGAGCTCCCACCTCCTGACGTCAGCTGATCTACTGCAGGAAAGAAAAGTCCATTATTGCCTGCCCAGAGCACTTGGTATAGAATTGACTTGTTCTACTTCACTGGGGTGACAAAGAGGGCCTTTTAGGTTGGTTAATTTCAGCAGAGCCTCACTGGACTGTCTCCCTGGATTGGTAGGGTCGATGGGCAAGTGGAACCCCCACAGGGGGGCTTGCTCAGGGGGACCCTTTGCAGCATTATGTTGAGCATTCTTTTATTCATCGTAAGGGCTGCTTCCAAATGTGATCAGAGATTTCCACGACAGCTAAAGGAAGTGCAGTGAACCCTCTGATAAGGGGCGGCAGAACAAACTCCAGAGACGGGGACGTCTTGGAGAAAGGCACCGCAATGGAGCTGTTGTCGCGGGTGTAGCTGCCTGTGCGTGCCTTGGAAAGTTATAAGCAAGCAAAGTAGATGCACAGTTTCCTGATGTTTCTCCATCTTCACTGTTTCCGGAGACATGGGAACAGAGCAAGTATATAAATTATTCTTAACCCTAATTGTTTACTAACTTGAAGACTCAATTGTGAGACTTTGCTGGCAGTCCGGTGGTTAAGATTTCACCTTCCAGTACAGGGGGTGCAGGTTTAATCCCTGTTCAGCTAGGATCCCACATACCTCGTGGCCAAAAAACACAAAGCATAAAACAGAAGCAATTTTGTAACAAATTCAGTAAAGACATTAAAACTGGTCCATATTAAAAAAAAAAAAACTTTTAAAGGAAAGGCTCAATCTCAAAAAAAGTAATTTTTATTTTTTATAAAATAATTCATATATCCTCCTTTCTTTTTCCTCCCCTCAGGTGGGGATGGACAAGATAAGCGGTAGTAAAAGGAATTAAAAAGTAACAGCATCAGCTCCTATCACATTAGAATCCCTGTTTCTAGCATGCTGTTCTGGGAACCAGAGCATCCTGGGTCACCTGGCTCCACCACTTGCTTATTAGATGACCTTCTTTCTCCTGATCACTTAATAATGAAGTGACAGCCGACTCTTTATTTCCAAGTTTAGTGTGTAATTGACTTTCTAAATAGGTGCCAAGTTCTGTGGTCAGAGAGGAAGATAAGGTCTTTTTTTTTTTAATAGTTCCTTAAGAACTCTAAATTCCCCAGTTCTGGTGATTAGTTGCTCAGTCATGTCCAACTCTTTGTGACCCCGTGGGCTCAGCCCACTAGGCTCCTCTGTCCATGGGGATTCTCCAGGCAAGAATGCTATAGTGGGTTGCCACGCCCTCCTCCAGGGGATCTTCCCAACCCAGGGATCAAGCCCAGGTCTCTGGCACTGTAGGCATATTCTTTACCATCTGAGCCACCAGGGAATTCCTAGAGAACTTACCAAAACACAAGGGGAAAACAGGAACCACTTGGCAGAATAGGAGTGGTGATGCTCTAAGTGGAGGGGGAGGGAGGGAGGGCGTCTGTGCAGAGAGGATGAGGCACCTGCCTCAGGCTTGGAGGGGTGAATGGTATTAACTGATCAGGTTGGGAGTGGGGAGGAGAGAACTTTTAAGAGGGAGCTTTCTGGTCAGGGAAGTGGACCCGCCCAGGGTTGATGAGGGAGTATGATGCAAGATCTGCCAGGAGCAGAAAACAGGTGAGTGAATGAAGTATTTACATTCTAGTAAATGTGGCGGACACGATAGTGATTCTTATCAAGATCCTTGTCGGAAGTCAGCCTTCTCCCAAAGAAGCTGATGGTCTAGGGTTACAGCGTGAGCGAGAACCACCCTGTTCTGAGCAGATGTTTAGTTTGCCCAGACCACCCTCAGTCTTTGGTATGAAGGACTCTTGAAGCCTGTTTTCAGAATAGAAACTACTGTTTCAGACACGGGCTATCTATTCATGATACAGAACTATGCCTTTAAAAAATTTCTTTAATTAAACTTGATTTTGTATTGAGGTATAGCCAGTTAACAAATGTAGTTTCAGGTGAACAACGAAGGGACTCAGCCATACACATGTTCGTTCTCCCCCCAACCCTCCTCCCATCCAGGCTGCCACATTACGTTGAGCAGAGTTCCCTTACTATACAGCAGGTCCTTGTTGATTATCCATTTTAAGTATAGCACAGTGTACACGTCCATCTGAAACTCCTTAACTCCCCCTTCCCTTAACCCCTCCCACCAGCAACCAGATGCTCAAAACTGTGCCTTCTTGAACCAGATTTCCTAAGGTCCCACCCTGCCAAGGTGAAGAGTACAGCCGTCCTTGGTGTGGACCGCCCAAGCTCAGTAATTCAGGTCTGGCTACTAGGTGTAGCTTTAGTCAGCACGTTCTAGCAGTCACAGAATCTAGCTGTTAAAACTTGGACAATATGGAAAATGAAACCCAGGTGGACACTGAGCTCTCTCTTTCCCTTCACCAGTGAACTTGGGGCTGCCGCTCCGGGAGCACTCAGCAAACATTTGTTCATGACCTCTGTCTGCTAGGAATCAGGACACAGCAGATATTGCGTTGCTTAATTATACCGTGGGAAGTATGTGCAAGTGCCTAGGTCTGGCTACTAGGTGTAGCTTTAGTCAGCACGTTCTAGCAGTCACAGAATCCAGCTGTTAAAACTTGGACAATATGGAAAATGAAACCCAGGTGGACACTGAGCTCTCTCTTTCCCTTCACCAGTGAACTTGGGGCTGCCGCTCCGGGAGCACTCAGCAAACATTTGTTCATGACCTCTGTCTGCTAGGAATCAGGACACAGCAGATATTGCGTTGCTTAATTATACCGTGGGAAGTATGTGCAAGTGCCGTGTAAATCTACAGAGAAGTGTGATTAAATCCGGGAAGAAGCGAGAGCAGCTTCGTAAGGAGCCGAGATCCTGCAGTTGCTCATTTCAGCTCATACCAACTTGAAGGGGAGTTATCTGGGCAGAGGAAAGAACATTCTGGCAAAGGAATCCTGAGCAACCAGCCTGGAGTCTTTAGAGAGGATAATGTGTTTGGGAGGAGGGTATTTCTCTGTGCCAAGAGGGAGGGTGGGGGCCGTGAGTGAGACCTACCAGTCAGCTGTGTTGGGCCAGGTTGGAAGGTCCAGCTAAAGTTTAAGATGGGTTCTTTCCTCTCTGAGACGGAGCCAGTAAAGGTTTCAAAATGTGGAAATGACGTGACAAAGAATCTGTTTTTCTTCACAGTCAAATAAATAAATTGGACTTTGTGGTAGGAAAATAACAACAAAAATAACTGGCTGCTCTGTGGAGAGGAACTTGGAAGGAATGGTGGCTGATAGGGCTGAAGTGCCGTCGTATTCTTTTCCCTCAGAAGACAGGTCTCCTCACGGAAAGATAGTCCTCAGAGTTGGCTGGGTGCATGCCCGTGCTTTTCTCGAAACCTCTTGAAGCTGCTTTAATCTCTTAAGAGCTGGAAACTGCCCAGAGCTCAGCAGTGCTGTTTTGCTCCCAGCTGGTGGGGGCAGGGAGTGGAAACACAGAGGGGCCTCCATACCTAATCCTTGACCCACTAATCCTTTCCTGTTGGCTGGGCAAGGCGAACAGGATCACGGGAAGAGCTCGCAAATGTTTCTCAGGCAGCACGGTTTTTCTGTCTTGTGTAAATTATGTAAAAACAACTGGAGAGACCATAAAGCTTAACTGGCCTTTTCTTTTCTTTTTTTTTAACACCGAAGTCACAGACTCTTCTCTGTAGAATGTAGAGTTAGAAGAGTCTTGGGACCGTCTCACTATCACCTGGCGTTTTTTGTCATTCTGGGAAATTGGGCTCAGGGCGGAAGGCTGCTCAGGCGAGGTCACGTGTTACTGACCAGCGTTGCTCATTGTTGTTAGTTTCCACCTGTTTCCTACTGGGCGTCCTTCCTTGGTTAGAGGATAAAATGGCTTATTCCTGAGAAGAGCAGGTACTGTTTTCTGCCACAAATAGGTCAGGTTTTCTTTTTGACATTTAAGTTTGGAAGTTGAGGTGGATTGAGTGCTGTGGGGAAGTACCACCTACTCAGTTGGCCTGAGTTTGTGGTTAACTGGAGCAAGTAAGAGTCAGGTAGGACAAATTTTTCATCTTACCTTTCTTGCTGTTTTTAATATGTACTGTGATTTTTAATTTTGTGCTCTCAGAGGAAGTAAAGCCCATTCGTTGCCCAGGCTCTTGGCACCCCTAGGAAGACTTGTAGGATTGATTTCTTTGCGTAACTGAGAAATCCACTACTTTAGGTAAATTCATTTGCTTTGTGATCTTCAAGACTCGGTTACTTAATTTTTTTTAAGGGAACTTATTGTTTTATTTTTTAACACCGAATAAAGACTGTTCCTTTCTAATCATTTCCCTTTTCTTCACTGAGTAACAGGCTGAGATAGAGAAAGATGGAAAAGCTGAGTTAATAGTAAATGTTCTCTAATCTCCACACCATGAAATGCACAGGCCAGATGAAAGGACTGTTGAGTAAATTTCTCAGTAATTCTTTGAGCTCTGAAGTTGGTGTTTCCTTTGAGTTCTCAAAGCTCTGTAGATCTGACAGCACAGATCATAGTTCTCTCCTTCACATTTCTCACCTGGTCTCTCTGCAGTGCTGGTGAGGTGTCCTCTGAGGCACCCACGTGGGCAGCTATTCTTTACGAAGCCTGGGGTCTGGGCTTCACCGTTAAATCCTGAGATGTGACGGCCTGCAGTTCATTTATCTGCTCAGGCCCTCAGAATTCTTTATTTCCTTGCAAGAGGCTAATTCCATTAAATCTCCATTCAGTCTACTTTGGTGTCTTGCACTTACCTTAGGGCTTGCTGCCTTTTCAGAAAATGGACCCAAGCGGGGTCAAAGTGCTGGAGACAGCTGAGGACATCCAGGAGAGGCGGCAGCAGGTCCTGGACAGATACCACCGCTTCAAGGAGCTCTCGACCCTGAGGCGCCAGAAGCTTGAAGACTCCTACCGATTCCATTTTTCCAAAGAGATGCTGAGGAGCTGGAGAAATGGATTCAGGAGAAGCTTCAGATTGCCTCGGATGAGAATTACAAAGACCCAACCAACCTGCAGGTGCGTCTGAGATGCGAGCTCAAATGTCGTTACTCAAAATTTGTACAAAGATAGGTACTAAGTTATGACCTTGAGAGATTGAGTGGCAGGGAGAATGTAGGCCAGACATCAGGAAGGACTGACTTACGATTCTGAAAAGCCCTTAGTGATTGTATCAGTGAGCACGAATGTGGAATCCTGCAGGTTCTAATTTCTCTTGTGGGGATGCTTTAAGCTGATGGTTCTCAGTCCACTGCTTGGCAACCATTAGTGATCCTTCAGTTTTTTTAGGAGAGATCTGAGTTGATCTCTTGGAGTATGTGTTTTTGAGACAGGTATGCTAACTCACAGTGTTGTTGCTGGTGAAAATTTATAAAGCTATATTTTAAAAAAGACAAAGCCTTTCTTCTCGTTGAATTTGGTGAGAGACTTCTTTTTAGTACGTGGCACGGTGGTTGTGCCCATGGTTCTTTTATTATGCCAGAGTCATCTGAGAAGAGAAAATGATGAACACTGGTGAAGGGGCAGGTGTTGCCCAGCTCTGCATGTGATTAAACAGAGGTACTGAGAAATGGAATGTGGTGAATCAAGTCAGTCAAAGAGTATGGCTTCTAAAACAAGCTAAAAAATAAAAGTCATGTAATGAATGGAGTGGGTTAGACAAGGATAAACACTACATGCCAAGGAAAAGCTCTCAGTATGGTTCTGTGCTTCTGAGAGGGATCGGATGTCGTAAAGGCTAGTTTCCTGATAGAGAAGCAAATGAGGATATTCTGTAGCATCTTGCTGTCTGCCAAGTTGCGGTCCTCAGTGCCAGGCTTCAGGGGCCAGGTGTAGATGCAGGTGGAGCTTTTGAGTAATTGAGGTGGCAGGGGGATGGGTGGCATGCTGAGTGAGGGTCCATCGTGAGAGGAAGTGGGATGCAGGAGGGGAGGAATAATCGGGGGTGTGGGGGCTGGGGAGCAGAAGGCCGTGCCGAAGGGCAGATATGGCTCACTTCACGATCCACCGGCAGGGTAAGCTGCAGAAGCATCAAGCCTTCGAAGCCGAGGTGCAGGCCAACTCGGGCGCCATCGTGAAGCTGGATGAAACCGGTAACCTGATGATCTCAGAAGGGCACTTCGCGTCTGAAACCATCCGGGTGAGTTGGGGCCCTGCTGGCGTGATGGCCTGCCTCTGTCTGGCTGGTGGTTGGGTGTGGGTTAATGCTTACCCGTGTGTTTGGATTCCTGAGGAGATAGATTTTCCTAGTTTCTTAAAGGAATTTGTGAAGTACCCTAATGGAGCTCCCCAGAGCCTGCCTTTGTAATACAAAGAGTCAGTATGCCTGTAAACAAGCATGCATGTACTCGGTGAGGAAGTTAATGTTCTCCTTATAGAACAAACAAGGGTGCATTTAGACTGTAGAGAAGAGTGATGACTGGATAGAAGAACATATTGGTGAATTTAGGCATTAGGACACAAAGATGAGTAGGACCAATCACAGATACCACCAGGTTCTGTGTCAGGAAGCTTGCTCTCTGGATCTTGCTGCTTTGCCCCAGGGTTTACTGAGGGCTGGTCAGCAAGCCTGTTAAAGGTCCGGCTGTGAGGAATGACCTCACAGTGTGCTACCTGTTGCTCGGTGACCCTGGCTGTGTAACTGACTACAAAGCAGGTGTCCTCAGACGCTCTGTCTGACTTGTTTGGGTGCCATTCTTTGGGTTTGGGGCCATGATTGTTTTTTCTCTGTTTGCTTTGACATTTTCCAGTGCCACGGTATTAAGGGAAGACAAGGCTCTTTAGGGCGAGGTATGCAGACTTCGTTTCTCGTGACTGGATGCTCTCTTCTGTCTTAGATTTCTTTCTTATCAATGTGTTTTATTCTTTATTATCCAAAGTCTCATTCCATTGAGGGACCAGCCTTTTCAGTCCTTGATGTGTCGAGGCGGTGCCAAAGACTGAGATGGCAGCTACATTCTTAAGCCCCAGCTAGAAACATTCCTTCCTCCGCAGTTCCCTGAGTGAGATCCACGGTGGAACATCCACAGGACGTCATTCCCTTAGGATCTCATCTAGTGGTTTTTGGCAGTAAATACTTGTTGTGTCTCTTTTGCTGTCATATATTCTGTAGTCTCATATTGAAGATTTGCAATTAGCCTTATATTGTTAATAATAAACCATTAACTAGGAATGATTTAAATAGAAAGTAAAAGTAAATTCTAAATGCCATATGACCAGTCATTGAATTACTACATTCAACCCATTTGGGCAGTGTAATACATGTCTCTGCAATTAAATACAAAGACAAGACTTCCCTAGTGGTCCAGTGGTCAAGACTGCTCTTCCACGTCAGGGGGCCATGGGTTCAGTCCTTGATTGGGGAACTAAGGTCCTGCATGCCACATGGCACAGCCAAAAATATTAGAGATATATCTGCCCGTTTCCCCAATCTTGTGTATAGTCTTACTGTAAATGAAATCAGCCAGAGTGAATGGGGCTGCTCTGGGCTAGTTTAACCAGGTTACAGACAGGGAATGTGAGATACAGATCACGTTTGGCTTTAGTAATCAGTCCTGGGGCAGGAGACCCAGAGCTCCCTTCAGTCCCCTCTTCCCTCTTAAGAGATCTTACTAAAGCAGCATTAGAAGGCACTAGCTACTCTGTTGAGAAGCCATGAGCAGCCATTTAGGTGCAAACACATCACCAGGACTTTTACATCCGTTATCTCTAATCTGCATGGGAAGCTTGCGAGGGAACCGTAGCCTAGAAGGGTAGGAACAGAGGCTTAGAAGTTTGAGTGATTTGCCCAGATTCCCACAGCCAGTAGGTGACAGAGCCATCTACTCCTTTCTTTCTCCGGTCACAATTACTCGCTTTGTTTTCCCAGCCCGTGTTTCACTCCTGACTGCCCCTCAGAGCTGCTCCTGCTTGCTCAGGCCTCTGTTGAGAAACCCACCTGAGTCAGCCAGGAATTCCACTCCACCCCACCAACTGTCCATGCGTTTCCCCAGCGCACCTGCCGCCCTGCCCACTTGCGTGCTCACGCACCAGTAAGCTTCTGAAACTGGCCTTGTCAGACCTGCGGTGTTGACACGATGAGACACACGACAGTGGGGAAGCTGCTCAGTCCTGAAACAGGCCTGGCCCCGGTTCTCCCTGGAGGGTGTGGCAGTGAGAGATGTGAGGGACTGACAGCTGACTTGTAGGGAAGGATTTTTGGAGCCTTCTGTGACCCCATTTTGAGTGAAATGAGGGTTTGCTGGGTGGTCCAGTGATTAAGACTGCACACTTCCACTACTGAGGGCACAGGTTCAGTTCCTGGTTGGGGAACTAAGATTCCACATGCCATGCAGTGAGGCCAAAAGTTAATGAAGAAATTTTTTTCCCCTGAGCAAAAGGTGCTCATAGAATCCTGATGTTGATGCTCCCAGATCCCAGGGTCATCCCACTTGGTAATTGGTCTGGCCCGCTAACTCAGTAGCCTAGTTTGGGCAGTCAGTGTTAACACAGAGGAAGGTGGGTGGTGTGTGAAGGACCCTGTCCTGGATAACCTGTCTGTCACCGGTTTAGACTTTCACACCATACCGGACGGCATGGCGACCCATAGTGACCGCCACGCACATTGGCTCCCACATCCGAGTAGGTGGATATGGACTTGGTGGTGTTTGCCTTTCCCCCGCTTGTCTGGGAATGCCCGTCACTTCCTTCGCATTGGTGGACTCTGGTTTAACCATCGGCGATGAAAGTGACTGTCGTGGTGGAAGTTGAATTGTGTGAGCATTTATTTTCCTCCCACTGTTTTCTCCTTTCAAATGAACTACCCGAACTTGTTTCTAAGAGAATCCACCCACGTTGACTCGCCTGCGGCTTTCACTCTTTCAGTTTATGGGGAGTGGCGTCTCGACGATGGGTGGACCCCAGGCTTCTCTCCTGGTGGGGGGTGTGTGTGTGTGTCATTCGTTTCTGTGTGACCCAGAAACTCCCAGTATCTTGGGTAGGCATAATCAACACCCTGAAATTGGGCTAGAATGCCAGAACACATCGCCTAAACATGAACTGATGATAATTGCCCCAGTTCCCGACAAGTCCTTACAGGGCTGTGCCATGAGAACCCAAGATGCTGGGAAGGGACTGTTTGGACCTGTGGCTGCCACCTGGGTGCAGCTTGCTGTCAGCCTTTCTTGGGATGAACTGTGTACTACACGCTGTAACTTCTTACAGAAGCACCAAAACAACTTAGGCCATGAATCCTCTTTGAATGTTGATTGTGTTTCAGGATGCCATCTTTTTTTCCTTTGTACTAAGGTTTTCCTCTTCACTTGTGCCTTGAAATTATTTCTTTACATGTATGATGCGTCCAGGACCTCTTGTTCTTTCCACTTTATCTCTGTGAATTCAGGACACACCCTTCAGTGATTCCTGCTGCTGTTCCTCAATGACACCTCATCTTTCCCTCCCCAAATCTTCTGACCTAGAAATCCCACCTTCATAGCTTAACAATTAATAAGAACTAAAAGATTACCTAAAGACTTACCAATAATATGTCAATAATAATTGGTAATTATAAGATAATAGTAAGTTCTTCAGAGTAAACTAGAATACATGTACTTACAAAAGGTCAGTTGTTGGGTAGGTCAACTTTAAGACCTGCCAAAACACTGTGAAGTGTACGTGTTTACATCTTCTCAGTTCAATTTACCATTTCCCTTCAGTGTAGGTATTATCTTGAAAAAGGCTGGTTCAGAGCCCGGGGAGGTGTCTAGCTGGCTGGAGCTCTGTGGAGGAGCCAGGTCCCCCAGACATGGCTCTCATGTTGGGGGTGTTGGGCTCCTTAACCTCCAGACTCGTCTGATGGAGCTGCACCGCCAGTGGGAATTGCTTTTGGAGAAGATGCGGGAAAAAGGCATCAAGCTGCTGCAGGCCCAGAAGCTGGTGCAGTACCTGCGGGAGTGTGAGGATGTGATGGACTGGATCAACGACAAGGTACGTTAGAGCAGGAGCAAGATGCCATGACCGTGGCCTCCTGACTAGGCGAGGAGCACACAGTGAACTTCACGGCCCCTGAAGTGGCTGCAGCCCCCCCGGCATTTATTTTGTGATGGGTTTTGGGAGCCATGTGCCCGAGTGTGTCTTGGTGACTCTGGCTCTGCTGTGGTCCCCAAACAGGAAGCCATTGTGACGTCTGAGGAGCTGGGCCAGGACTTGGAGCACGTGGAGGTGTTACAGAAGAAATTTGAAGAGTTTCAGACAGACATGGCTGCCCACGAAGAGAGAGTCAACGAAGTGAACCAGTTCGCCGCCAAGCTCATTCAGGTAAATGGGAAAGTGCTGTGTGTTCTCATAGCAGTGTCATGGTAACTGCCTTTAACATTAATGTGATACAACTTCATTAGTTTTTCCAGAAGGAAAATTCTGATTAGGTGCCTGATTTTGGGTGAGCAGGTTTTGGTAAAGCATGTCTGAGTCCTGTTTAGATCTCAGTAAGGTAGCAGTATTGCTCACTCCTACATTAGAAAGCACTTTCTAGGTGGGTGGAAGGGGAAAAAAGGAAAAAAAGCACTTTTCAACTTGTAGCTGTGGGCAGGAAGGGCAGAGTTCATTTGATCTCTTCCTCCACTCATTTTCAGGTAGGGCTTGGTGAAGCTTTTATGGGCTGTTGAGGTTGAGCGTCAGGGTTTCTCAGACTAGGGTGTGGTGGCGAAAGTTGCAGAGGGTTGGCAGGAGTCCACCGCTGCCTCAGTGCTCTTCTTGAGTCAGAGCTTCCCTGGACTCCTGCAAGCAGGGGAGCCCTCTAATGACACAAGGTTCTCCCCTGGGAGCTCTGCAGCCAGAGGGGAGTGGGACCACCCATCGCTGCTGCTTTATCATTGCCTGCCCTACAGGGCTCCGGAGATGTCCAGTACAGGGACCGCAGGAGTTTTTGCTTTAGGGAAAACTTGATTTGGCAGGGTGGGGGTGCAAACTTTAAACCTGTAGATCCTTCAGGACTGGCACTTGTTCCCTCTTGGCTCAGTGATGAAAGGAGAACCAGCATTCCTAAGACAACCTCGCCTTCCACATGACAGGATCATGGGATCCTCAGGATCCTGGGCCATCACCAGGTCATGCCAAGGAGAGCAGGCAGGCCAAACCCCAGACCCACGGCGGGTCCCACAGCCCAGCAGTGCTTTGCCTTATCACTTAACCTGTTATTTAAATAAGACAAAATGTGGTTGGTGAGCAACGAGACTTTGAAAGGAGTGTCTCCAGTGTGAAGTCAGGAACAGATCTGAAAGCCATGTTTCTGGGCAGGCTTGCTTTTCAGTAGCCTCGTGACACCAAACACCCTGAGCTTGGAGCAAACGAGTGGTCGTTCATGCGGTGCCCACATAGACGCCGCTGTAGGGCGTCAGTGCACGGGCTGCTACAGATGTCCAGAGCGGCGCCGGAGAAGCACCACATGGCTTCTGGGCTCAGACAAGGGCTATCCCCTTTTTGTAGAACAAGAAATGAAGCGCCTGTGGAAGGAGCTTCCCTCCATTCCACAAAAAAGCCAGTGATTCTTCAGGACAATCAGGTTTGCTGAGGCAGACATGTCAGGGAGCCAAGGCCAGGTGAGCAGTGACAGGGCCACAGGTGCGGGTCTGAGTGTCGTGTCTGCCCTTCCTGACCCAGGAGCAGCACCCTGAGGAGGAGCTGATCAAAACAAAGCAGGACGAGGTGAATGCGGCCTGGCAGCGGCTGAAGGGCCTGGCCCTCCAGCGGCAGGGGAAGCTGTTCGGGGCAGCTGAGGTCCAACGCTTTAACAGGTACCGAGCCGAGGGGGCTTGTGGGAATGGGATCTCCCGGCCGGGTGTGGTGAAGCCTACGGGGAGTTGAAGAAGTTGTGGGGCTGACTGGGTCTCGGCCCTGTGTGGCATCCCAGTCCTGGATGGACGACGTAGCTACAGTCAAATGGGTGCCTGTGTTGTAGGGATGTGGACGAGACCATTAGCTGGATTAAGGAGAAGGAACAGTTAATGGCCTCTGATGACTTTGGCCGGGATCTGGCCAGCGTCCAGGCTCTACTACGGAAACACGAGGGTTTGGAGAGAGATCTTGCTGCCTTGGAGGACAAGGTGGGTTTGAAAGGCAGCTGATTCTGTGAGTGAGTTACTCGCCAGGGTCAGGAGAGCAGCCCGACGAGCGTGTCTCTCCAGGTCAAAGCCCTGTGTGCCGAGGCTGACCGCCTGCAGCAGTCCCACCCTCTGAGTGCCACCCAGATCCAAGTGAAGCGAGAGGAGCTGATCACCAACTGGGAGCAGATCCGCACCCTGGCGGCGGAGAGACATGCACGTCTCAACGATTCCTACAGGTAGAAGTGCTCCTCCAGGGCTGCACAGCCTGCACCGTGAAGCTTTTGTTTTAGAGTTGAGGTCAGAATTGATGGTTAGTTCTCTGTAGCAAGGAGAACGTGTTACAGCGTCGGTAGAGCTTCATAGCTTTCCTCTAGTAAGAAGATGCAGAAGACTTTTTCCTACTATATTTGTTATATATTTCCTTGTTGTATATTAGTGTATTTCTGTATTATATTTAGAGACTTGACAACTTTGTAGTGTTTGTATATACACGCACAGTATTGATAACTTTATAAATGTCTTTTTTCCAGCCTATATCACTTTGTTAGAACCATATAAATGGAAATACCTATTAGCAATAAGTACTTAGCAATCTGAGCATCATGTAAAATATTCTGTTGAAATTGAGTAAATCAGGAATTGAAAGGGAAATAGCATTTCTTACTACTATCTAGGAGTTGAATTTGGGAATGACAAGGAAGTTGAACATAAGGGACAAGCTCAGGGAATTATAGTGATGGACAGAGCCTAATTTTGAAGGATTGATTTCAGTTGTCTTGCTAGTCTAGATTGGAAGAGTCCTCCCTTTCCCAGGGCTAGAGTTTGTATGGCTCGTTAGACTCTTGAGGACATAGAATTTGGAGCTCTGGGGCGGCATCTTCCACCAAGGGCCTCCCTTGGAGACCTCTGCTTATGGACCTTTGGTTTCCCAGGCTTCAGCGCTTCCTTGCCGACTTCCGAGACCTCACCAGCTGGGTCACTGAGATGAAAGCCCTCATCAATGCAGATGAACTTGCCAATGATGTGGCCGGGGCCGAAGCCCTGCTGGATAGGCATCAGGAGCACAAGGTAGGGTTTCCAGGATCTTCCAGAAGTAAAGCCGTGAGCTTATAGTGCGTGGCTGTAGCTGTGTCACTTCCAGCCTGGAGTGGCTGAAACCTTGCTCACAGGTAGCTCTCACCATGGGGATTGGGGCTGGTTTTGCCTTTGAGGTCTTGCTTTTTCTGCTTCTAATAGATGGTTACTCTCTTGATATGTAACTCATTTAACTATGGCTCATAAAAGCAAAGGGCCAAGCTCTAACACAGTGAAGATGCTACTGTTTTGTGTATGATCCTGTGCCATCTTGAAAAATCTTTATATGCTGAACTTCATGGTTGATTTGAGTAAATCTAAACTTCATAATCTGCTTTTTCTCCAAAGTATGTCCATAGGAAATTAGTTTTATGAGGTCTTAACAGGCTTTATACCTTAAGAAAAGGGTTTTCTGTGGCTAATTTTGGAAAACACTGTTAAGGTTTAAAAAATTACTACTATAAATCTTCTGAGGTGCTAGAAATAAAAAATATACAAAAGTCATACAGCCCCCTCTGGACTAGCAACAGTTAAAAGCATTATTATTATTTTTTTTAATATTTATTTATCCGGCTGTGTCGGGTCCTAGCTATGGCATGTGGGATCTTCACTGTGGTGCACTCAGTAGATTCAGGGCATGGGCTTAATTGCCCCGAGGCATGTGGGATCTTCCTGGACCAAGGATCGAACTCTGATCCCCTGCATTGCAAGGCAGCTTCCCAACCACTGGACCACTAGGGAAATCCCATAAAAGCATAATTTTTAAAAATACTAATTATCACATGAGAAAATATAAAGTACTTGGGAATCTAACAGAAGTTGTTTAAGACATCTGTGGAGAAAGCTGTACAGTTTTGAGGAAAGGAAAGAAACAGAATGAAGGGATGGGCATGGATGGAATGAGTGGGTTGTAAAGGTGCAAATTCTCCCCGAGATGTATACATTCAGTGCAGTTCCAGGCAGAAGCCCAGAGGCCTTTGTTACTGGTATGAAACATGCTGATTTTAAAATAAAATTGGAAGGGATTTCCCTGGTAGTCCAGTGGCTAGATTTCACACTCCCAGTGCAGGGGCCCCGTGTTCAGTCCTTGGTCAGGGAACTAGACCCTACATGCCACAGCTAAGAGTACACATGCCCCAACCAAGACCTGGTAGAGCCACATAAATAAGTAAATGTGAAAGTAATTTAATTTGGAAGAAAAACGATTAAAACCAGCTGAGACAATTATGAAGAACAGGAGAGAGACTCTTCCTACCAGGTATAAAATCATAAGTTTATCTGGCACAAGGAGACCTGAAGTAGACCAGTGGAACAGATGATGGAGAGCTTGGGCCCTGTAGACATGTGGACACTTGGTGGTTTGACAGATGGCATGAAAAGCCAGTAGGAAGCAGACTTCTTAGTAAGCGATGCTCTCCGGTTTGGTTACCTCGGCTGATGATAGCAAACCTGGCATCATCTTTGGTTTGTTCCTCATTCTAGTTGTGATATTCCTGATTTGAATGGTTATACAAAATTCAGCAACTTACTCTTTGTTACAAAGTGCTGGACATAAATTGTCCTTTTTTTTCCCCCTATTAGGGTGAAATTGATGCCCATGAAGATAGCTTTAAATCTGCAGATGAATCTGGACAGGCCCTGCTTGCAGCTGGTCACTACGCCTCAGATGAAGTGAGGGAGAAGGTATGAGAGGAGAAAGAGTCTTTTAATAAAAGTCTCTGGAAGCTGTTATCCGTCCTTAAATATCCAGATGTTGCATTCATCATAGTGTCAGAGAAAACTTAACGCATGAGATTTCGCCTGGAAGTTAGGGAGCAACAAACACTTCCAGAGATTTAAAAAGGAGATGCACGGTGTGGGCCACATGCAACACATTTCCTACTTAAAGGGGACTTTGCAGAGAGCTGATTACTGCATTAGTAGCTGGAGCTGAGAGGAAACATTTTTATTAAGTTATGTGTATGTGTATATAATTCCAAAGTGTCAAAGTATCTTTGTAAACATGCCTGAGGCACATTAGATAATGATTTTTATGTTTTTAATACTATATAGACCAGGAAGAGACATTTAAAGACACACTTTATTGTCGTTAACTTTACAGCCTTCAAATTAAGTCTTAGGCATTGATGGATCTAATGAGTGTGTTCTCAGGAGAACCCACTCAGTTGATATCTCTCACCTAAGAGTCCCTGCTCCCTATGCTGCCTCACTTTTACATACTTGCCCTTTTTCTTCCACCAGAGGTTTACCTGTTGTGTCTACCTAACATTATATGTGATAATATGGCAATAAATTATTAATAATTCTAGGTTCATTCAAACAGGGCCAACTCTTAGGTTTAGCATGACCATGTAAACCCTCAGGATCTGTGGTGTGTGTGTGTGTGTGACTTGGCTGATACTTGCGAGTGAATGCTCTCCTTGTGCAAGTCAGAACCAAGGCCTGAAGGTTAGCAGAGGATTAGAAATGCCGGGAGCCTCTGTATCTGACATCCCCTCCCCTCCCCTGTTCCCTCCCTCCAACCGCCGCCTAGTTGACCATCCTGTCCGAGGAGCGGGCTGCGCTGCTGGAGCTCTGGGAGCTGCGACGGCAGCAATATGAGCAGTGCATGGACCTGCAGCTCTTCTACCGCGACACGGAGCAGGTGGACAACTGGATGAGCAAGCAGGAGGTGAGTGGGGTAGGGAGCCAGCCACCTGTGCCATGCTGTGCAGCCGGCCCGTTCTGTGCGGGTTCAGTTCTGCGTCACGTGGAGGGAAGGGTTGCCGGCTTCCATGGGCCCTGCTAGCACCATTCCTGTTGCTGAAACTGAAGCGCCTTCGGGAAAGGATCTGGTTTGTCAGAGGACCGTGATGGTGTAAAGTTTTTTGTTAGATTTTCTTTTCCCTTAGAACTTTGCATTTTGCTTGATCTAAATCTACTAGAGGTGACAAAAGCTATTGGAGCGAAGTTTCAGTAGAGGGTAGAATGAGGGTTTCATGCTCTTGCTGGATTGGTTTTAAGCGAGTCTAGAAGGACCTCTGGCTTCCAGGGGAGACCTGAGAGTTTCATGGCCATAGTCTTTCTTCCCCTCTTTTCTGTTTTTTGGCCTCAGCACCCTTTGATTTCTAGCCCTGAGAGGTGAAGGGCGTTGAACTTTTAAAGACACACTTTATTGTCGTTAACTTTACAGCCTTCAAATTAAGTCTTAGGCATTGATGGATCTAATGAGTGTGTTCTCAGGAGAACCCACTCAGTTGATATCTCTCACCTAAGAGTCCCTGCTCCCTATGCTGCCTCACTTTTACATACTTGCCCTTTTTCTTCCACCAGAGGTTTACCTGTTGTGTCTACCTAACATTATATGTGATAATATGGCAATAAATTATTAATAATTCTAGGTTCATTCAAACAGGGCCAACTCTTAGGTTTAGCATGACCATGTAAACCCTCAGGATCTGTGGTGTGTGTGTGTGTGTGACTTGGCTGATACTTGCGAGTGAATGCTCTCCTTGTGCAAGTCAGAACCAAGGCCTGAAGGTTAGCAGAGGATTAGAAATGCCGGGAGCCTCTGTATCTGACATCCCCTCCCCTCCCCTGTTCCCTCCCTCCAACCGCCGCCTAGTTGACCATCCTGTCCGAGGAGCGGGCTGCGCTGCTGGAGCTCTGGGAGCTGCGACGGCAGCAATATGAGCAGTGCATGGACCTGCAGCTCTTCTACCGCGACACGGAGCAGGTGGACAACTGGATGAGCAAGCAGGAGGTGAGTGGGGTAGGGAGCCAGCCACCTGTGCCATGCTGTGCAGCCGGCCCGTTCTGTGCGGGTTCAGTTCTGCGTCACGTGGAGGGAAGGGTTGCCGGCTTCCATGGGCCCTGCTAGCACCATTCCTGTTGCTGAAACTGAAGCGCCTTCGGGAAAGGATCTGGTTTGTCAGAGGACCGTGATGGTGTAAAGTTTTTTGTTAGATTTTCTTTTCCCTTAGAACTTTGCATTTTGCTTGATCTAAATCTACTAGAGGTGACAAAAGCTATTGGAGCGAAGTTTCAGTAGAGGGTAGAATGAGGGTTTCATGCTCTTGCTGGATTGGTTTTAAGCGAGTCTAGAAGGACCTCTGGCTTCCAGGGGAGACCTGAGAGTTTCATGGCCATAGTCTTTCTTCCCCTCTTTTCTGTTTTTTGGCTCAGCACCCTTTGATTTCTAGCCCTGAGAGGTGAAGGGCGTTGAACGTTATGTCAACACTGTGTTTCCTCCTGTAAGGCGTTCCTGTTGAACGAAGACCTGGGCGATTCCTTGGATAGTGTGGAAGCGCTTCTCAAGAAGCACGAAGACTTTGAGAAGTCCCTCAGCGCCCAGGAGGAGAAGATCACAGTAAGACACCTTCCTGGTGTCCGTGCTGTCACGTGATCCTTAGCGTCAGTGCAGGTCTCTTCTTGTTTTGAGAGGCTTCTGAGCAGAGTCAGAGAAGTCTCCAGGTGCTTACACCCTCACGAGGGTGATCGACCACCTTCCTGGATACACAGCACAGCTTCTAGAATGAAATTGTTCCCTTGATGTAAACCTCCAGGTTGAGATTTCATCCCTGTTTAAGTAGTTAAAAACTAAGGTTAAAAAAAACTAAAGAGTTTTTTTTCCCCATTGAGCACTGATCTTGGAAGTAGGAATTGAGGAGTTAGAGTGATTACGACACTCAGCTTCCACTGCAGGTGGTATGGATTCGATTCCTGTCAGGGAACTAAGATCCTGCATGCTATGTGGTTTGGCTGAAAAAAAGAATTAGGAATTGAAACACTGTTAATCTGTGTCTGACCCCGTCAGATCCTGCCCTGATGTTAACTGCAGCCAGTATCTGCAGTCCTGAGTGAAGCTAGCATTACACTGAGCCATCTGACTGAGGACATCAAGTAAAAACTCAGAAGTTAAGGGATAAAGGTTGTCATAGCAAACCTCAGAGTGAAGTCCTTGACGTGGTCTAGAGCGTTCTGTGCTGTGTTCTGCACTTGCCTCTGGGGGCCGAGCTGTGATGAGCCCTCTTCTTCTTCCTAGGCCTTAGATGAGTTTGCCACCAAGCTGATTCAGAACAACCACTACGCGATGGAAGATGTGGCCACCCGCCGAGATGCAGTGAGTGCGCAACTTCCTCACTAGCCTCCTTTCCATCCATGGGTGTCCCTCCCAAGGCAGGTCAGTTAGGGGTGAGAGTGAGACTCACAAGGGGCCCTTGCCTTCCAGCTGCTGAGCCGCCGCAACGCCCTGCATGAGAGAGCCATGTACCGCCGTGCCCAGCTTGCAGATTCCTTCCACTTGCAGCAGTTTTTCCGTGACTCTGATGAGCTCAAGAGTTGGGTTAACGAGAAGATGAAAACTGCCACAGATGAAGCTTATAAAGTAAGATCCTGTCGGCAGTGTCATGTAGCCCTTGATCTGTAAGCCAGACACCACACTTAAAAGTAGATGTAGCTAAAGAAAGAGATTGGAAATTTCAAAAACGCACTACTGAATGTAAGCTTTCGGTTTCTTACGTCCCCAGTGAAGATACATGTGAGTGCAGTGCAGCGTAACTTGCTGTCCTGTGGTTCAAGAGAGAACCTTTCTTGGCAGGACCCATCCAACCTACAAGGGAAAGTGCAGAAGCACCAGGCCTTTGAGGCAGAGCTCTCAGCAAACCAGAGCCGCATCGATGCCCTGGAGAAAGCCGGGCAGAAGCTGATCGACGTTGACCACTATGCCAAGGATGAGGTGGCAACTCGGATGAATGAGGTCATCAGTCTGTGGAAGAGGCTGCTGGAGGCCACGGAGCTGAAAGGTGAGGGGAGGCATGCATGGAGTTGTGGTGGGAGGTTTAGAGAGTTAAATGCTCGTCCCTGGTTCCCTGGTTTAGGTACTTGGGCCACCTAGGTGAGCTGTACGAGGTGACTGGGCACTGGGGCTCACTTCCTGAGGGAGTCAGCTGCGTGGGTGCCTAATGATGTTCAGGGTTGGCGGATATGACTGTGTTTAGTGGCCGGTGGGGGAGCCTGAGAGAGACGGGCCTGATTTGGTCAGTGGCTCTGGTTGGCTGGGGCCTCGTCACTAGAAGAGGTCAGCTGTGAGCCGAGGGCACTTAACCATTCGTCAGCACTTAACCCATGGGGCTCATTCCAGCTCCGCACCTGGAAGGCAGAGCCGAGCTTGAAGTTTTCCTTCACATTGTGATAGACGTGAAGCTGTCACTGAAATCCTGCCCATTGTGGTCCTTACGAGAGGTGCTGCTGTTTACTATCAGCACTGGCAGAAGGGTGATACTCACAGACTCAGCCTTGCCTCCTTGACCAGGCATAAAGCTCCGCGAGGCTAACCAGCAGCAGCAGTTTAACCGCAACGTTGAGGACATAGAGCTGTGGCTGTACGAAGTGGAAGGTCATCTGGCCTCGGATGACTATGGCAAAGACCTCACCAACGTCCAGAACCTCCAGAAAAAGCATGCTCTGCTGGAGGCTGACGTGGCAGCTCACCAGGTATGGGCCCTGGACGCGGATGTGGAGCTGTGGGCGCGGGAGCGAGAGGGCCTGGTCAGCCAAGGCCAGTCGGTTCGGGAGAGGTGAAGTGTGTCAGTGTGTCAGAGAATGGTGGATACACCGCTTGCTTCTGTTCAGGTTGGTCTGCTTACCCTTAGAACTTCCTGGGAGCCCAAAATGGGGAAAGGGCGGCTGGAAGCGCACTCCAGGGCATGGGGAAACAACGGTGTACATGTTCTTGGTGTGTGAGCAAACCACACCTGAGGCAAGAATGTCAGCTGAGAGTTGTCCAGAACGCACTTGGCCGGCCCTGGCCAGGCTTCCAACGCTCTATCCTTTCTGTCTCCAGGATCGTATCGATGGCATCACTATCCAAGCCCGCCAGTTCCAGGATGCGGGCCACTTTGATGCTGAAAACATCAAGAAGAAGCAGGAGGCCCTGGTAGCTCGCTACGAGGCACTCAAGGAGCCCATGGTTGCCCGGAAGCAGAAGCTGGCTGATTCCCTGCGGTTGCAGCAGCTCTTCCGTGACGTCGAGGATGAGGAGACGTGGATTCGGGAGAAAGAACCCATTGCTGCCTCCACCAACAGAGGTCAGCCTGCCTCTGTCAGACGGAAGTCTAGTTAGGAAAGGGCCTACCCTTACAGCAGGAGGGGGACCCATGTCCGAATGAGCAAAGTCAGGTTTCAGTTGAACTGGGTGTTTAAGTGAAACCATGGGGAAAGCTGAGAGTGATGGGGTTAATTTTTCCTTGACTTGGGAGTGGTTTCTCTTTCAGGCAAAGATTTAATTGGAGTCCAGAACCTGCTAAAGAAACACCAAGCACTACAAGCAGAAATTGCTGGCCACGAGCCCCGTATCAAAGCAGTCACACAGAAAGGGAATGCCATGGTAGAGGAGGGTGAGTGTCATCAGGAGGTGGCTTTGTTCTCGTTTGTCGTGTCGCCCAC
>SJYC01104901.1:0-45744 GCA_006408675.1 Madoqua kirkii
GCATGCTTTTGCTGTGCCCCCCTGTGCCTGTCTCTTATACACATCTCCCACCCCCACCCCCCGCCAGCTTCTCAACTTCTCCCACAATTGAGAAAACTAAATGAATGAGGTCAGATACTGAGGAGCCTGAGATAGTGCCCAGCACTCAACGAGTCTCCATGACGGAGGGTCGGAGGGGGCTGTGGGTTTTACTGTTTATGATGGCATCACTAATGCCAACTAAGGCTGTCTGTTTAGAGTCTAGACAGACGTCGTGGTCTGAGGAGATCTGTTAAAGGGTTGGAACCTGGGCCTCATATAAAACTGGGAACATGAAGGGACCTGGCTCCCTGGACATAGTGTCGCAGAGGCTGTGAGTACTCAGAGGACCTTGTTTGTCCCCATGTTTCTCATTGTCCTCCCTGCCCTGCCTGCCCTACAGGCCATTTTGCTGCCGAAGATGTAAGATCAAGCTCCATGAGCTGAACCAGAAGTGGGAGTCACTGAAGTCCAAGGCCTCCCAGCGGCGGCAGGACCTGGAGGACTCGCTGCAGGCCCAGCAGTACTTCGCCGATGCCAACGAGGCCGAGTCCTGGATGCGGGAGAAGGAGCCCATCGTGGGCAGCACCGACTATGGCAAAGATGAGGACTCGGCTGAGGTGATGCATACTGGGGGTACCAGGCTCGGGCTGGGGCTGATTAGGAGAACGACCACGTGTGCAGGGTGCAGTCTCATGGGTTTTAAGGTGTTTCAGCATCTCTTTCCACTTTTCTCTGGTAATTCTGTTATGCTCACAAAAGAGAGAAGGCAGCCTTGGCCTTTCACTGTTAGCGGTGACCGTGTCTCCATTCTTACTTTTTTTTTCTGTATACATATGTGTACATAAGCACAATTTTTTGTTAGTCATCTTTTTTGAATAGAATTATTAAATTTTATTCATAAAGGTCTAGGTGTAGCCATGTGCCTGGCTTTTCTTGCCTGTTTTCACATAAATTGTCATGAACTGAGTATTGACCCAACCTGATAGGATCTGGAGAAGTAGGAAGCATGGAGGGTGGCGGGAAAGGGGTTCCTGGAGGAGGGTGGCATGTGCCCAGCTGCCACTTATCAGGAGTGTTCAATTTTCAGATGGGTGGTGGATCACTGTACATGTGATGATGTTGTTTATGACCCCTCGTCTGTTTCAAGGGTTGCATAATTAAGTATGGATGAAAAGACAATAGAAAACATGATATTTTCTCCACGTTAATTGTTGATCAAATAAAGGGAGAGTGAGTCATCAAGTCACCGGGTAGCTAAACAGATTTCAGAGGCAGACAGCGTGTTGGGGAGGCAGAGGGGCTGCTCTGGCCTTGCTCAGCGTAGCTTTGTGTGACTTGGATTTCAGGCTCTGCTAAAGAAGCACGAGGCATTGATGTCGGATCTCTTGTTGTTTATGACCCCTCGTCTGTTTCAAGGGTTGCATAATTAAGTATGGATGAAAAGACAATAGAAAACATGATATTTTCTCCACGTTAATTGTTGATCAAATAAAGGGAGAGTGAGTCATCAAGTCACCGGGTAGCTAAACAGATTTCAGAGGCAGACAGCGTGTTGGGGAGGCAGAGGGGCTGCTCTGGCCTTGCTCAGCGTAGCTTTGTGTGACTTGGATTTCAGGCTCTGCTAAAGAAGCACGAGGCATTGATGTCGGATCTCAGTGCCTATGGCAGCAGCATCCAGGCCCTGCGAGAGCAGGCCCAGTCGTGCCGGGTAAGTGAGGCTTTTTCGGTCAGCAGTTGCGAGATCCCAGGGGTTGGGTGGGGCCCAGGGAGCAGGGAGGCCAGAAGACCCAGATGCTGACAGCAGGTGGCATGATCATAGGTGACGTTCTTTTATTTATGTACTTTTCACTGTGTTGATTCTTCATTGCTTCGTGGGCTTTCTGTAGTTGCAGAAATCGGGGGCTACTCTTCATTGTGGTGCACAGGCTCTAGGGCGTGTGGGCTCAGTAGTTGGGGTGCCCAGGCTCAACAGTTGAGTGCACAGGCTTAGTTTTTCCAAGGCATGTGGGATCTTCCTGGACCAGAGATCAAGTCTGTGTCTCCTGCATTGGCAGGCAGATTCTTAACCACTGGTCTACCAGGGAAGCCCCCGTGGGTGACTTTTCTGTGGCCTTAAAGGTCCCAGACAGCTGAGCTTCCTGAGTCAGATCTTGGTGGTGGCTTCAGAGGAGAACAGTGTATGTTTGGTGGATGCGGGTCTCCTGCTGAGGCTGGGATCTGCAGTGGCTGAGACGGTACTCTGGAGACATCCCGTAACTGTGTTTGCCCTTTTTTTGGATTTTTAGCAACAAGTGGCCCCCATGGATGACGAGACTGGGAAGGAGCTGGTCTTGGCACTCTACGACTATCAGGAGAAGAGTCCACGAGAGGTCACCATGAAGAAAGGAGACATTCTTACCTTACTCAACAGCACCAACAAGGCAAGCACAGAGGGTGACCGGGGGTTGGTTTCCACGTATTAGGTGTCTTGGGAGCTTGTCTTTCCAGGATGAGGCTGGTTTAAAACTTGAAGTTACTAGAGTTTCCAGGTCAGTCTCCCATGTCGTGTGGGTTTACTGTTTGGCCTGTGATTGAGATGACCAGTCTGTTTCCGTAAATACCTGAGAGCTAGGGTGGTGACTGTTATTCTCAAGGAGAGCTTTTTCATCATGGACCACTTCCAAGTGGAATTTTTTTCTCTTTTGAGCTGAAGTCTGCTTCTCTGTCACTGGTACCTGTTGGTTGTAGACTGTAGGGCCGCAGCAAAGGGTTGAAGACAGGCTCCAGGGTCACCCTCTAGGCTCCGCCTCCTCATCTTCTCCAAGTTCAGTGCTGCCTGGTTCATCAGTCTTTCTTCCTTAACGCATTCTGATTGGCCGTGGCCTTGGAATAAGGCCATCATCTGACAACCCCCCAGGATCCTGTCCCCCCGTCTTGGTGTAGGCTGGAGAAGTGTTAGGCACCTCTTCCCAGCCACTCAGCTCACCTGGTCGTGGGACTTTGAGGAAACCCTGGCCAGTGCCGTTGTGCTGACTCGAAACCTAAGCTAACTGCCTGGTCTAACTCTGGTTCACTCGAGCAGCCTCGCCAGTAGAAGCCACAGTGATGCCAGACTGTGTGTCTGTGTTGGCCCCACAGAGGCCACTAGTCACAGGTGATCACGAGGGGCTTTGGCGGTCCCAGGGCATCTGAGGTTTTATTTAATTTCCTGAAGTATGGCTCGAGGCTGCCGTGTTAGCACAGTCCTGGAGCATCTGTACAAAGAGAAGGTGGCCTTCCTGCTCCAGTGAAGTCATGGCTGCCTCACTCATGACCCTCCCCATACGCAGCAGGTCACGAGGGGACCAAAATTCCCATCTTTACACCAGGTGACTTTGGCACCGTCACGGGACCCTCATGCCATGACTAGAGCTCTTCTTCATGTGTGCACGTGTGTGTACACGGACCTCCTTGGGTTCTCTCTCCGTCACAGGAGGAATTTGCCATGGAATAGTCTCTTTTCCCTGTAGGACTGGTGGAAAGTGGAAGTGAACGACCGGCAGGGCTTCGTGCCGGCCGCCTATGTGAAGAAGCTGGACCCCGCACAGTCGGCCTCCCGGGAGAACCTCCTGGAAGAACAGGGCAGCATCGTGCTGCGGCAGGAGCAGATCGACAACCAGTAAGGGCCTCGCGGGTGGCAGCAGAGGGCCAGCGGAGGTCTGCGCCATGCGTTGTCGTGAGGGGCTGAGGCGGAGGCCGCCCTGAGCTGAGGCTCCAGGGCGAGCGCTCTCCTGGTGCCCATCTGCGCTTGAAGGTGTACTCTGCCCCGCCATCCCCATGGCATAGCTTACCCACACAACTCCAATCCCAGGAACCTATGATCCCTGACCCGTCTCTTTTTTTTTCCTTTGGTTTGTTGTTTTCCCTGCATTTGCCAGTTGCTTTTCCTAAGCAATGTTTGCTAATTATCACCATCTGGATCTTTGTTCTCCAGTTCAGGAGGTGCTCTCTGAAATGGGATTTTTAGCTGTTCCACACCTCTTGAGCTCTGTCCTCTGCAAAAGGCTGCATAGTGTGTTTCTCTACCATGGTTTTGTGCTCTGAGAGTGGAGTGTATTTTTTAGGAAACAGTTCTGCACCATTTCCTATGGCTAAGCTCCCTTAAGGACCCGTGTCCGTCTTTTTTAGGGCACATCTTGCACCATTATTAATGACATCTAAAGCTCTGGACACCTGGTAGACAGCCAGGAAATACACTCTGACGAGAGGCTGGAATGGTAGAACTTTTTTGACTCTGTTGATCCCTGCAGAGGTCAGTTTTTATACACTTACCGATGCTTTCTGTTACTGCTAAGAATGAGAGGTTTTGGCCTGGATCGTAAATATGAGAGCAAAAAAGTGGACCAGATACCTGACTCCAGTTCTACGTCAGTCCTCAGGAAAACCTATTCCTTGGGGCGGTCACTGTACCCCTGGCCTGGCTCTGTGAAGTGACCAGTGTCTCTAGCTGAGGAATGTTTACTGCCTTAAGCATGGCAGACAGGAAAACAAAGGTGAACTAATTCTCTCATGTCATTGGATTTGATTTTCCTGCTCTTTCCTTACTGTGACTTCATTCCCGGCCTAGCCTGCTTCCAAGAGCTCTCGAATGACTCCGTCATTTCCCCCTTGACGCGTCCACCGTCCTGGCCCCCATCGGAGCCGCTGCTTCCCTGTGGATTAACCCACTAATCCGTGCATGCTTTTGCTGTGCCCCCCTGTGCAGGACGCGCGTAACTAAGGAGGCCGGCAGCGTGTCTCTGCGTATGAAACAGGTGGAAGAACTGTGAGTAGGCCGGAAGCCCTGCCAAGCACCACCCGCCGCCCCTTTCCATCCTCCCTTCCCCGCTCTCTTAAAGGCACTCGCTGGTCGAGGAAGGCGAGGTGGCGAGAGGGCCCGTCTCTGGCAGCAGCTTTGGCTCACGAGGGAAGGGGTTTGGGTGAAGCTGTGTCAGCTGTGGCCGCTTCTCTTGTTGGTGCTTCTGTGCAGCCGTGCGTTCAGAGCCTGGTCGGTTCGCCTGTTGTTAAGCTTTCTTACTGGGCTAGCCACTGTCAGCAGACTGGGCAGGCGGCCGGTACCCTAGTGCTCCTCTGTCGGCAGGAAACCAAATGCCTCTTAAAGTCTCTGATTCTTGGTAACATGTTCCTGTTTTATTTTGCTTTTGGAGACTTAGATTCTATTCTAGGTCTTTTTTTAACTTTCAACTCAGTTGTATTAAGTTTGCTATTTTCACATCTGTAAGGATATCAGGAGTTCAGCCTTTTGTATTTTGGTTCCCAAGGGTTCGAGTGTTGTTGGAGTCTTCATAAGAAACCCTCAGCTAATGAAATGTGCTTTACATTATTTCTCCTTCCAAAGTGGCCAAAACTTCCTGAGAATTAAGCATATTAACATTAGAAACAGTAGGAATTCCCTGCTGTTCCAGAAATACTAACATTCTGAATGAGGCTGTTGTAAAGCTCAGTGTACCTTCCCCCACCACCTTGGGGCTGCTGGCAGAATCATACGACAGGAGAACAGGCCCTCTATATATACCACGCCCAGCAAATCCATCTCTCATCTCGCAGCTGTAGTCGCATGGAACCTGTGTTGTGCTAAACGCTTGGTTTTGGTCATTTGTGGTTGTGGTCTTGTCAGTGCACACGCGGCCCCGGGGTTGAGTGTGCCGGGCTGTCCCCACCACACCATTGTGAACAATGCAGTGTGGGCTTGTCCCGGAGGCTGTCCGTGGGTCCTCGGGGCCTGTGTCTCCACCTGCTGTCTGATACTCTGCCACCACGGCATCATCCTTATCAACACAGCCTTGGACCACCTCTCGAAGACGCGGGTGGCCTGCCTCTATAGGAAGTTAACCTGCCTCCCCTCCCTCCCCTTGTCACCCTCTTGAATTACTTCAGGTACCATTCTCTGCTGGAACTGGGAGAGAAGCGTAAAGGCATGTTGGAGAAGAGCTGTAAGAAGTTCATGTTGTTCCGTGAAGCGAACGAGCTGCAGCAGTGGATCAACGAGAAGGAAGCGGCCCTGACGAGCGAGGAGGTCGGCGCGGACTTGGAGCAGGTGGAAGTGCTGCAGAAGAAGTTTGACGACTTCCAGAAGGTGCGGGAGGCCTGCAGCCTAGCAGAGACGTGTTCAAAGACTCGGATCTCTTGACGTTTGACAATTACAGAGATTATATTCCTCTGTCTCTGTAGCCATTTTTAAACAAGTTTAATCATAACTTTCCTTGGACCAGTTTAGTTCTGAGAAGACATCAATACGTGCAGTTTTCTCTACATGTTATTTTAAGAACTTTCCTGATCTGTCATACAGAAATGTGTGAAAGTAGTTTTCCTAATTAGGGTTAAGTCCGCAGAACACTGGGCTTCTCTAGTGGCTCAGTTGGTAAAGAGTGTGCATGCAACATAGGAGACCCAGGCTCAATCCCTGTGTTGGGAAGATCCCCTGGAGAAGGGAATGACTACCCACTCCAGTATTCTTTCTTGGAGAAGCCATCGGTAGAGGAGCCTGGTGGGCTACAGTCCATGGAGTTGCAGAGAGGCAGATGTGACTGAGCGACTTTCACGTAACAGACTGTTAACTGTGTTAAAGAATGTAGTTCAGAAGCATTTGGTTCGTTCCCAGTGTTCTATTACCATCACTTCTATTTCCAAGACATTATCATTTCGAAAGGAGACCACAGACCCATGGAGCAGCCTTTCTTTACCCCCATCCCCGCCTCCACACCAACACCTGGCAAACACCAAGCTGCTTTTTGTCTCTGAATGTATGTGTCCTGGACATTTCATATAAATGGAAGCACATGTTACTTTTGACTAAGGGCTTTACAGAGGGTTTTGAAAGTTTTGTCATTATCAATGGATCAGTGATCTTCTAGTGTTCATTGGCTAATGCTCCGTGGTGTGTGTGTATATATATATATATATACACCACATCTTGTGTATCCATTCCTCCAGTTTAAAAATACTCTTGTGAGACTTCTCTGTCTGGCCAGTGGTTAAGACTGTGCCAGTGCAGGGGGTAGGGGTTTGATCCCTGATCAGCAGCATTCCAGATGCCTGCGTACTGTGGCCAAGAACCATATATATATTCTTATGACCAGTTCAGTTGGGTGGGGGGATGCCTTCCTGTAGTGGCAAGCTTTAAATTTTCATCACATTTTTAATGTGTCCTCTCCCTGATGAAGGTTTTAAAAAAACCTCCAACCAAAATAGTTTTTCATTAACTACAGTTAGTTTAGTAAGTAAGAGGCTATTTCTAATGCCCTGTGGTTTGCTTACTTCTTCAGTAGCAGCATGCAGAATTTTCTGATTTAGGTCACTGTCAAGGAGTAGAAAAACTACTTATGGGATATCTGTCAGATAGAAATTTATGGAATTTATGAGTATCTGTGGTCCTCCTTTGGATTGCTGTTGTGAGTTCTGGTTATGTTGTCTTTGTTCTTTGAAGGATCTCAAAGCCAATGAGTCACGGCTGAAGGATATTAACAAGGTGGCTGAAGACCTGGAGTCGGAAGGCCTGATGGCGGAGGAGGTGCAGGCCGTGCAGCAGCAGGTGGGGGTCTGGCTGCTGCGTGGAGCCTGCTCGGGGGCAGCTTGGCTCCCCCTTGGACTGTGCTGTAGCCCAGCTCATGTGCCCCGTGGTGCACTGTGTGGCCAGGGGGCAGGTTCTCCTTGTGGCTTGCACTGTCTTGTTTACCTTCAATGGGAGGGAAAAACGGGTCTCCTTCTTAGGCCCCTTAAGTATCATGGTAGTTACTGAATCTTTCTTTAGGCATTAACTGGTAATAAATTCATACAGTTCCTTAAATAAATGAAAGGTTCTGTGTAGAAACACTTGGTCACCCTGTAGACTGTAATAGTTCCCTCTGGCCAGTCACGTTGCCTGTCTGTAATCTCTCCTGTGCCTCCAGTTTGACTTGACAGTGGTAGGTGTTACTGATGTTTCCTCTAATAACGTGATTGTTTCCTTCTCTGCTTGTAGGAGGTGTATGGCGCGATGCCCAGGGTAAGTGTCAGGTGCCCCATCTATAACTTGAGGATTAACTCTTGGGAAGAGTATACAGTCAAGAGTCCCATAAAGATTTCTGTTCTTGAACCTCTAGAGATGTTTAGTGTATAAAAGCCTGTGCAAAAAAAAATAAGTTGTTTCTGTTTGTCTTTCTCCAAAAACCAAAAGGTTTTTCTCTGGTTTCTTAGAACTTTTCCACCAGCAGTTATTTATCCCTTTTCAAAGACTCCTCTGAGAATGATATACAGAGAAGCTGGAAATTGTATTAAATTTCCTCATTCTCTCCATCTCTCCTACTGCATTTTAAAAAGAAAGACTTTTTCTTCCTGTTTGCTTCATTTCCCTCAGTCAGCCCTACAATTTGCTGCCAGCCAGTGATAAGTTCTGACTGTCAGTGGGGAACACTGTTCTGATTTCTCTGAACTTCCCATCATTCAGAGGAAAAGCTGATGCATCTTTGGTTTGTGCTCAGTTTCTCGGCTGCCTAAATTCCTCCCTTTTTCTTTGAATAGGATGAATCTGATTCCAAGACAGCCTCCCCATGGAAGGTAAGAGTTTCTTTGCAGATTGTTAGTTCCAGAGGTTTTCCAGGACCAGAGATGCTTGATGTCCTTTTCTAGTGTGCATGTTTCTAAGTAGTTAGGCTTGTCTGTGGTCATGTCTGGCCTTGTGTGACCTGGTGTCTTTCTGACCCTGGTGTTAATATTCTTTGAATTGGTCGTGTCTTGAAATGTGATGCTTAATAACACAGAAGCAGTGTGTTTTCCTGCAGATGCTCAGCACAAGTTCAGGTACGGGTCGAGCTTATCACACATTGTCTCTGCCAGAGTGTACAGTTGGCCATCTGTGTTTGGATTCAACCAACCAGCAATTGAAAATGCTGCCATTCAATCCATGGTTGGTTGAATCCAACGATTCAGAACCTGAGCACACAGGGCACCAGCTCTGAGGGACTTGAGCATCCATGAATGTTAGTACCTTGGGGGATCCTGGGACCCTTCCCCTTTAAGAACCAAGGATATGGGGATGATTGCAGTTTGCAGAGGTCACACTGTGTAGTGAGGCATGGTCCCACCAGTAGGACTGCAGCCCAAAAGGAAATGACATGGAGATGAACAGGGGAGAAGACTTTCTTCTCACTATCCACTGACCGCTTTCTCTGGTGCCTAAGAAAGGCTTGATGGAAAGTCCATGTCCTGAGGAGAGATGTTTACAAGCTGCAGTAGACATTGTTCCACAGAAACTGGGTTGGTGCTTAGCCAAGGTGGACGTAACTGACCAACAGGACCAGGGAGCGTTCTCATGTGTAGTGCCTATAGCCATGGTTATGGAACTAGCTGCTCAATGCCAATCGGAGCATCTTTCTTCCTGACTCAGCTCTTCAGGAATATGTCTCTTAAGTTATAGACAAGCTGGAAAAAGCAGGTTTCTTCATGAAGTCATACCTTCCTAAAATATAAAGAAAGCATGACAACCTAAAAACAGGCTCTCACACCAGTCCCTCGTTCGGTACTTCCCGGCTTGTCGTGGGGACCTAGGTTGAAAGGGATTTGTTTCTTCAGCCTCCTTATCTCTCCAGGCTCTCGCCATTCTGCTTATTAAATAGACGGCAAATTGCTTAGAAAGATGCATGTTTCCTTTTATTCTGCTTTCTCCTTTTATCTCTGTCTTAACTTCCTTACATAACAAAATTTAGTCACTGGTGTCATGAATGGGCAGCATCCTTAGCTATTTGACATCTGATGGAGTTTGTCAGAGCTTTTCTGGTAACAGATATTTTTTCAGAAATACATGTCAGATGGCTTGATAAACACCAGTACTTCCTGATACTGAAAAGAATGGGAAACAATGGGTGTCTGCTTTCTGACCTCTGTACACACCCACACTGGTTGAAAACATCGTCTGGGTGTGTTCCTGGAACATTCGAGGAGCCCAACTTCCTTACATACACACTCGGCTCCTCCTTTTTGTTATGTACTTGAGGATTACAGGCCTCACATACCTGCCAAGTAGGGTTTCTTTCTGATTGAACCGGGTCACCTCTGAGAGGCCAAGGGGCATGATTTTTAAAAGTGACATTGATGAGAGGAAGCTAATTCATCAGTGTCTTTTCTTTCTCGTCCAGTAAGGTTCCACTGTTAGAAAGAATAACGATCCAGTAACCATAAATAGAAGTGAAATACTGGTGCACTGGAGTGTTTAAATAGTCTCAGCTGGCAGCATTTCCTCCATTGAGTATGTTTTCTGGACTCTTCTCCTAGAGTAGGAACAAGAAAAAGACACCAGTCAGTAGTCTTTGAGCCTCTTTTTTCTGTCCAGTCAACTGTTTTAATTGTAGTCTCCACTGTTCTTTCACTCTTCATGTAAAATTAATCATTGAGTTGGATGTGATTGTGCACTTGGGTTTCTGCCTGACTTTCTCCTTGTTGGTACTTTCTTGCTGCTCTGTTCAGAAATTTGACAGTATTCTTTTACAATCATTTGGTGGACAATTGGGCCCTAATTAACAGCACTTGCATCTCAGATTTCTCTTGTAATCAGCAGACACGTGATTAGTTTGCTCTTCTGCTTCCTTCCCCACATAGTCTGCTCGCCTGATGGTTCACACCGTGGCCACCTTTAATTCCATCAAGGTAAGACCCCAGGGCAGCTTCCCTGGTCTCCTTCCTCGTGTCCTGCTCCTGTCTCCAGAAAGGCTCTTGTCCTCGTGCGCTGTGTGAGCTGTAGCAGCTGTCACTGTCCTGGCTCCCAGGGTGTCCGGTCACTGTTAGCTGCGTGCGGTAGGAGCCATGATCGGCCCCCCTAGTTCTGCCGGTGCCTCCTGGAGGGCTGGGAGCTGTGGGGAGCGTGTTATCTGGAAGGCAGTGAATGCCTTTCCTGACTCCTTTTTGGGCCCCAGGCCGGTTTGTCCTCTGAGGACAGGGTCCTACAGCCATACTGCTCAGGCTGCTTCCCTGCCGGTGGTACCACCAAGATCAGTCCAGGGCTGCAGACATGGGACTCTGTCCACTCGGCAGTTGTTCCGAAGCTGATGCTGTGAGGCAGCACCAGGCTAGGCGCTGAGATGAGGACAGATCAACCTCCTCTCTCCTGCTGCTTCCACGGCCATTCCAAGCCGGGTGCTGGCGGAGTGTTTGCACTGTGGGGTCTGGCGAGCTGTGGCCAGGTCTGACTTTCTGGACTTTGACTGTCGCGGTGTGCTCCCGATTGAACTGGGAAGTTCAGAACCAAGAAGTCCTCGGTGCCCCAGGCTTTCCTTTCTCATGAAGCCACCAGGGCTCTGGTTCTGCCCTTTTCTCGGAGTTGGATGTGAGCTGATGCCTCCTGTCCTCCAGCAGGAGCTCAACGAGCGCTGGCGGTCCCTGCAGCAGCTGGCTGAGGAGCGGAGCCAACTCCTGGGCAGCGCCCATGAAGTGCAGCGGTTCCACAGGTGAGGGGTGGCTCCACCGGCAGGAGTGGTCCTGTGGCAGTGGGGGATGGGGGTGGGCTCCGCAGGTGAGGGGCAGCCCGGGCTGGCGGGAGAAGGAGCTGGTGATGATCAGGTTCACCTCGGCTGGATCTTGTCCGTGCTGGTGCTCTGGCACTTGATGGATGCTCAGTCAGTACTGCTGAACGGGTGGACGTGTGCTCCATGCCGTTTAGAGTGCAGTTGTTGGGCTGCTGACACGTGCCAGTGAAGCACACCGGGGTCAAGGCAGCCATCCTCGGCACTCAGGAATGTGAACAGAATATGGATGTTACCTACAGAGATGCTGACGAAACCAAGGAGTGGATCGAGGAGAAGAACCAGGCTCTAAACACAGACAACTACGGCCACGACCTGGCCAGCGTCCAGGCCTTGCAGCGCAAGCACGAGGGCTTCGAGAGGGACCTCGCGGCCCTTGGCGACAAGGTGAGAGGCAGCGGACGGATGCAGAGCTGGCTTTCCTCGATTCTGCTGGAGGCACCACTCCCCGCTTCCCCATCTCTCACCTCTTTCTTCCCCAGGTGAACTCGCTCGGGGAGACAGCTGAGCGCCTGATCCAGTCCCACCCCGAGTCGGCAGAGGACCTGCAGGAGAAGTGCACCGAGCTGAACCAAGCATGGAGCAGCCTGGGCAAGCGTGCCGACCAGCGCAAGGCCAAGCTGGGCGACTCCCACGACCTGCAGCGCTTCCTCAGCGACTTCCGGTGAGAAGCAAGCTCAGGCCAGAGGCCTTTCCAGCTGGATGAAATGCATGTGTAGGTGAACACGTCTCAGGTTTGATCTTGGGAATTAGTTGGTGGTCCAGTGGTTAGGACCTGGTACTTTCACTGGTGAGGGCCTAGGTTCAGTTCCTTGTCAGGGAACTGAGATCCTGGAAGCTGTACAGTGTGGCCAGGATAGAAAAAATGTTTCATCCTAAAGAAAGGCATTTGTATTTAAAGCTGTAGGAGACTTTACCACAGCTACTTGTCTATGTTAGCTCCTGTTGTTCTGTAGAGTAAAAGATCTTATACACCTGTTTGTTCTTTCTCTGAGAACTTCTTGATTTTTTAGTCATTAATTCGGTAAGACAAGAGGCTTAGAAATAATTTACTCAGAGCTCTAGCCCCATTCAGTAGATTAATCCCAAATAACTTTCTGAGACAAGACTTAGGGAGTCCTCTCTTTTCCTGGGCAGAAGGCCCGCTTGCCAGGGAATGTAATAGCTATTCCTCTGTGGCTCTGGTTTCCAGGGACCTCATGTCTTGGATCAATGGAATCCGAGGTCTGGTGTCCTCAGACGAGCTAGCCAAGGATGTCACCGGAGCTGAGGCCCTGCTGGAGCGACACCAGGTGGGTCGGCCTGCTGAGCAACGTGTACGTGGTGACCCTGCCTGGCCAGGAGGACTTTAGTGGTTGATGGGAGAGTGGGCAGCTCCTCCTGCCAGTTACCTAATCCCTCCCCTCCTCTTGGCAGGAACACCGGACAGAAATTGATGCCAGAGCTGGCACTTTCCAGGCATTCGAGCAGTTTGGGCAGCAGCTGTTGGCTCATGGGCACTACGCCAGCCCCGAGATCAAGGAGAAACTCGATGTTCTAGACCAGGAGCGCGCAGACCTCGAGAAGGCCTGGGTCCAGCGCAGGATGATGCTGGATCAGTGCCTTGAATTGCAGGTACCTGTGCTGGATGGTAGCTTCCTGTTTGCCACGAGGTTTCAGACCAGGTGTTTTGTACCAGAGGCTCCTTGTCTCCTCACCTCCCTCTCCCCTTCTTTAGCTGTTCCATCGGGATTGCGAGCAGGCGAGAACTGGATGGCTGCCCGGGAGGCCTTCCTGAACACAGAAGACAAAGGGGACTCCCTAGACAGTGTGGAGGCTCTGATCAAAAAACACGAGGACTTTGACAAAGCAATTAATGTCCAGGTAGGGGCTTCCCCAGTGGCTCAGCGGTAAAGAATCCACCTGCTGTGCAGGAGACTGGTTTGACCCCTGGGTTGGGAAAATCCTCTGGAGGAGGAAGTGGCAACCCACTGCAATATTCTTGTCTGGAAAATCCCACGAACAGTGAGGTCTGGTGGGCTACAGTCCATGGGGTCGTAGAGTCAGACACAACTGAGGACTAGATAAGAGCAAGAAGGCCTTTGTACCTTAGATCCTGAATTTGGGTTTTCCCAGACTGATGTCTATTTTTTCTGTTGGCATATTCTCTTTGCCCGCTCTCAGTGATTAGAACAAAAGATAGTTTCTGTTTGCTTAACTCAGCTGGAGAGCTTTGGCAACTTTCTCAAATTAGAATACTTGGTGGTGGGAATTCCCTGGTGGTGCAGTGGATAGGAATCTGCCTGTGAATGCAGAGGATGTGGGTTCACTCCCTGGTCTGGAAGATTCTTCACGCCATGGAGCAGCTGAGCCCACGAGGTGCAGTTACTGAGCCTATGGCCTATGTGCCACAGCTTCTGGAGCCCAAGCGCCTAGGGTCTTGTGCTCTGCAACAAGAGAAGTGACTGCAATGAGAATCCCACACATAACTAGAGGAAAGCCACATGCAGCAACAGAGACCCAGCACAGCCAGAAATGCATGAATAAAGCACTTGATGCTGACCACACAGTGCAGACCCGTGTAGTCTAGAAAAAGTGACGTATGTAGATAGTTTTCTAAACTTTATAAATTTTAGCATTTTAAAGACTTTGATAACAGATGCCACAGGGGAAATTTTTTATAGTGAAAGGGAAGAAAAACAAATTTGTGGATAGGTAAGTGCATATATGAACATGAACCAGAAAGTTGCAAAAGTCTTTGGCTTATAAACCGCTTTGTTGAAAACGGATCTTTTTCTGTGAAGCCTAAATTTTTTTGGCCACTCCTTGAGTCATGTAGGATCTTAGTTCCCCTACCAGGGGTTGAACCTGTGCCCTCTGCATTGGAAACATAGAGTCTTAACCACGGGACCGCCCAGGAATTAATTCCCTATGAAGCCCAATTCCCTTCTCCAGTTGACTACGTTTCATATGTGATGAAGCCTCTGCTGGTGTTCAAACCCTGGCCCCACCCCAACGTGACCTGGCACCTTCTTGTGTTAAACTCCACTCTAATAATGATTGAAATCAAGCTTTCCTCTGGCTTTTTACACTCCTGCTTCTAAAGTGTCGGTGTATTCTGATCCCATCACCAGCTAGTCACCCAAAATAACCGTTCTCTTCTCGGACCTGCAGTCGTCTTGCCCGCCCTGACCTCACGATTCTCTTTGCTGACAGGAGGAGAAGATTGCTGCCCTGCAATCCTTTGCTGACCAGCTCATCGCTGGCGGCCACTACGCCAAAGGCGACATCTCTAGCCGGCGCAATGAGGTTCTGGACAGGTGGGTGGTCGGTGCAGCTGCCCGGTCCTGCGGCACTTGTGCGAGAGCCCCAGCCTGACTACCTCCGTGGAGTGCTCACCTTTGCTCTTGGTTCCACCTTCTCAGGTGGCGCCGTCTAAAAGCTCAGATGATTGAGAAGAGGTCAAAGCTGGGAGAATCGCAGACCCTCCAGCAGTTCAGCCGGGATGTAGACGAGATTGAAGCTTGGATCAGTGAAAAATTACAGACTGCAAGTGATGAGTCGTATAAGGACCCCACCAACATCCAGGTGAGCTGAACCCATGAGGTGTGTGTCTCCGAAGTAGCCTGTGCTCCTGGGTAGCTCTTGCTAAAAATAAGATATCTTTAGAAGGGAGAGTTATCGCTAGGTACCTCCTCCTACTCACAGTGATGCCAAGAAAAAGTGTTTTAGTAAGTGAACTGGTGGGAAGACCTCCCCTAAATGATGAGAGCCAGTTAAGAAGCTGCTCCCGTCACTTGACGCTGCTGAGGCTCTGCCTGCGTTAGAGCCTGTAGAAAAGGCTCCCTTAAAACCAGTTTCCAAATGCTGACCTTCCCAGGGGAAGTATGACAGTTTCTGTTGAATAGGTGACATTGCATATTCACATCAGTGTACTGAACTCTTGTTATTTTAATCTGTTTTTGTAGCTTTCCAAGCTGCTGGTAAGTTTTATGTTTTCTTAAAGAGTTTTAGTTAAATGAGCTCCAGTGTCTGTGCTCTTGTGTATAGATTCTCATAATCATGGTCAGTCTGCTGGTGTCTTCCTCATCTGTGCTTTCCGTTTCTAATCATCCATCACACTCCATCCAAGTGTCCCTGCGGGATGTGGCTTTCTCTGTTGTAATTAGCCTGAGCCCTTCCCGTTCTCCTCCCTCCCTACTCCCGGCTCATCACTTAGGTAGGTTCTGTACAGTGTTTGATTTGGGGGGCAGCAGTGAACTGCTTTCTTTCCAAAGATGCACTGTTTTTAAACGAAATTACTTTTCTGTGTAAGTTTGGGCTCTTCTTGCCGTGGACTCAGGGCTCTCGGTGGATGGGGGCAGGGCCTGCTGGGAGAGTTTCGTTGCCCATGTGACCTTTTGTCCAGAAGTGCTGGTCACTGGAGAGGAACAGCGAGGTCCACAGAGTAGCAGGTGATAACGCTTCCAAGTCTATGAGAAGCCTGGGTGAGAGGTTAAGATCAAAGTGGACATCACCAAAGGGGCAATGAAAGACTTCATAGTCAAAAGGTAGCTGAGAAGTGGCTTAAACAGATGAGAATAGAGCCAAAGAGCGATCAGGAAAAGAGGGGACCTGGGCTCTTGTCAGGGTATGTGGGCGTCTGAGACCTTTTTCTATTCTGTAGTTGGGCTCAAGCGTTAAGAGTATGTGTCCAGGATGCTTTATGTTGGCACTGCATTTCACCAGCCATGTGCCTCCATCTTTTGACAGTTGCTGCCCCTGAAATGAAACATGTGATGCAGAATCCTTCCCCCGTTGCACTGCTTTTTCCTTTTATTTTTTTCCATGGATAACATCCTCGCCCGAGACCCTGCGTTTCTCGCCCTACCCCACCAACATCCAGGTGAGCTGAACCCATGAGGTGTGTGTCTCCGAAGTAGCCTGTGCTCCTGGGTAGCTCTTGCTAAAAATAAGATATCTTTAGAAGGGAGAGTTATCGCTAGGTACCTCCTCCTACTCACAGTGATGCCAAGAAAAAGTGTTTTAGTAAGTGAACTGGTGGGAAGACCTCCCCTAAATGATGAGAGCCAGTTAAGAAGCTGCTCCCGTCACTTGACGCTGCTGAGGCTCTGCCTGCGTTAGAGCCTGTAGAAAAGGCTCCCTTAAAACCAGTTTCCAAATGCTGACCTTCCCAGGGGAAGTATGACAGTTTCTGTTGAATAGGTGACATTGCATATTCACATCAGTGTACTGAACTCTTGTTATTTTAATCTGTTTTTGTAGCTTTCCAAGCTGCTGGTAAGTTTTATGTTTTCTTAAAGAGTTTTAGTTAAATGAGCTCCAGTGTCTGTGCTCTTGTGTATAGATTCTCATAATCATGGTCAGTCTGCTGGTGTCTTCCTCATCTGTGCTTTCCGTTTCTAATCATCCATCACACTCCATCCAAGTGTCCCTGCGGGATGTGGCTTTCTCTGTTGTAATTAGCCTGAGCCCTTCCCGTTCTCCTCCCTCCCTACTCCCGGCTCATCACTTAGGTAGGTTCTGTACAGTGTTTGATTTGGGGGGCAGCAGTGAACTGCTTTCTTTCCAAAGATGCACTGTTTTTAAACGAAATTACTTTTCTGTGTAAGTTTGGGCTCTTCTTGCCGTGGACTCAGGGCTCTCGGTGGATGGGGGCAGGGCCTGCTGGGAGAGTTTCGTTGCCCATGTGACCTTTTGTCCAGAAGTGCTGGTCACTGGAGAGGAACAGCGAGGTCCACAGAGTAGCAGGTGATAACGCTTCCAAGTCTATGAGAAGCCTGGGTGAGAGGTTAAGATCAAAGTGGACATCACCAAAGGGGCAATGAAAGACTTCATAGTCAAAAGGTAGCTGAGAAGTGGCTTAAACAGATGAGAATAGAGCCAAAGAGCGATCAGGAAAAGAGGGGACCTGGGCTCTTGTCAGGGTATGTGGGCGTCTGAGACCTTTTTCTATTCTGTAGTTGGGCTCAAGCGTTAAGAGTATGTGTCCAGGATGCTTTATGTTGGCACTGCATTTCACCAGCCATGTGCCTCCATCTTTTGACAGTTGCTGCCCCTGAAATGAAACATGTGATGCAGAATCCTTCCCCGGTTGCACTGCTTTTTCCTTTTATTTTTTTCCATGGATAACATCCTCGCCCGAGACCCTGCGTTTCTCGCCCAGAGCTGTCCCACAGCTGTGTCCTTTCGGTTGTCTCCTGTGGTGCCCCTGCAGCTTGTATCTCCGCAGGGTTTTAAGTTCCCCGTCAGGCCTTTGCCCTCAGATGCCCATCGTTCTCCCAGCCCTCTGTTGTAGCAAAATGAAGTTCTTACTACAGTCAAGCCTGGATTTGACAAATCCAGGAGTTCTGAATGGTGACCACTGCTGAAGGAGAAGCGGGAAAGCCCAGTTCTGCGACGGCTTCAGGGTTCTCTATGGATGGCGGGGCAGGCTCACCCTCGCATGCCTGGTGTCGTGGGGACTGCCGCCCTAGGTGATGAGAAGCCAGATGCGTTATTTCTTAGCGCTTCTGTCCCCTAAGGAGGAAGCCGTGTGTAGAAATTGATGCACAGTTAGATTGAGAACTACAATTGGCCATTGCCACTTCCCGCAAAAGTGCTGGAAAGCATCTGCTTGTAGAATTTCTCTCCGATTCAGGAGTTGAGTCAGCTCACCTGCTCCTGAGCTGGTGCCTTTCCTCTCTCTGAACTCCCACCAGCTTGACTCCAGAAGCGTTTCTCACAGATTCTGTGACTGCCTTCTAGAAAAGCGTTGCTGCCTGCCCCTAGTTCTCTAAGTTCACTACCACTCCTTTCTGAGAACCCCTTATTCCTGAAGACACTGCCTCACAGGACCTGGTTTTGAAAGGTGGTGGGGGGGGTTGTTTTTGATGTTTTCAGAGCAAGCATCAGAAGCACCAGGCCTTCGAGGCAGAACTGCACGCCAATGCGGACCGGATCCGCGGGGTCATCGCATGGGCAACTCCCTCATTGACCGCGGGGCCTGCGCCGGCAGCGAGGATGCCGTCAAGGTACAGTGCCCAGTTCCCCTCCTCCTGGCCCGGAAAGAAGAGGTGCTGGACTTCACTGTCAGCATTAGAGTCCACTCGATGGTGACTCTGAAATGCAATCTTAGGAAAATATCCAGGTTTTTTTCTGTGCTGTTGATGGGTGCTAGCGAGAGCAGCGCCTGTGAGCCTCTTCATTAACCTCGCTGAGGAGGGCTTCCCAAGAGGGCGCTGGCTGTGGGGCTGCCTGTCTCTGACGACTTGCTTCTCTGGCCTAGGCCCGACTGGCCGCCTTAGCTGACCAGTGGCAGTTCCTGGTGCAGAAGTCGGCTGAGAAGAGCCAGAAGCTGAAAGAAGCCAACAAGCAGCAGAACTTCAACACTGGCATCAAGGACTTCGATTTCTGGCTCTCTGAGGTGACGCTGGGCTCTCTTCCACTAGGGGGCTCTGAGGTGACGCTGGGCTCTCTTCCACCAGGGGCTCTGAGGTGACGCTGCGGCGCCCTTCCCCCCAGGGGGGTTCTGAGGTGATGCTGGGGCTCACTTCCCCCCAGGGGGTTCTGAGGTGATACTGGGCTCTCTTCCACCAGGGGCTCTGAGGTGATGCTGGGGCTCCCTTCCCCCCAGGGGGTTCCGTGAACAGGCAGGGCTCTCCCTGACATCCCCTTTAACAGGAAACTTCCTCGTCAGGTGTGAGCTGTGTGCTCCGGCAGGTTTCTAAGCAGAGAGAGGGAATGTGTAGAGAAGAGAGAGCTTATCTGTGTGGGATGTGGATCACTTGTCTCCACAAAGAATGCGAATAGGAGGAGGTGGTAGGGTCTGTGTGCAGGCCACTCCGCCAAACCTACGCCCAGGTGGAAATAGGACAGTGAAGGGCCAGGAAGCTGGAGTTAGTCATACAGTCTTTGTAGACAGTGTAGAGTATAGAAAGTCTAAAGAGAAAATTTTAGAGACCACTGTTCTATATGCATCTGGTCCACACTTATTTCCATGAGTTTTTGTTTAGCTGTGCCTCTATGTGTATTTGAGCCCACGAGTAATTTATCATTGGTCTGTATTGGTAGTGTTCTTTCAAGTCGTGAAAAGCTCTTGATGAACGTTTGAATAACTGCCTCAGGCCATCACGGAGCGTGGGCATGGCTAGAGCACTCCCGTGCCATTCCTGAGCTGTTGGGCACACCGGTGCTTTCTGCCCAGGGGAGGCGCCCCAGGAGAGTGGGGCTGCTCTGTGTTCCACCACCGTGCCACAGTGAAGGCAGCTAGAGTGTTCAGCTCACGGGCCCTTGAGTCTGTGCCTGACAGGCGAGGCATGGGCAGTGGGGCTGGTCATACCACGTCAGAGCAGCAGCATGTGGACAGATATTAGCAGCCAACAGTAGTCTCCCCTTTCACTCCCAGGTGGAAGCCCTGCTGGCCTCTGAGGATTATGGCAAAGACCTGGCTTCTGTGAACAACTTGCTAAAAAAACATCAGCTGCTGGAGGCAGATATCTCTGCCCACGAGGTGAGCAGAGTGGCGCCCAGGCAAGGGTCTGGGGCATTATACCTGCAAAAGTGAGAAATTATGCCTAAGAGATGTTACTTATATTAACTTGTGATGGGTTTATTTTAATCGGGTTAATACATTTTTCTCAGCTATCTTATTTTGCTACAATTCATAGACCTTATTTGGATTTCACAGTTTTTGTATGCATTCAGTTTTGTTTCTGTGCGTATATGCACATAGTTCCACGCAGTTGTATTAAGTGTGTAGATCTGCGTCACTACTACCAAATTCAAGATACAGACCTTGTTCTGTGAGCGCAAATGAGCTTCCTTATAACCTTTCTAGTTGTATCCCTACCCTTTGCCTGACTCCTGGCAACTGCTGATCTGTTCACCATCTCTGTAGTTCGTCATTAGAGAGTGTTATGTAAATGAGAACATACAGTGAGTAGCATACTGAGATTTTTTTGACTTAAACTTTTTTTTTAATGGAACAGTTCATTTAATTTTTAATGACAAATGTTGACATGTAAAATCTATATAAACTCTCCTATGGGTTGTCAGTAGTTAGAGTATAAAATGGCTCTGAGACTCTGGGATGAACATTGCTGTCCTTCCCCAAATGTACCAGGTCCTTTAGAGTCAGTCTCAAAAGGAAAAGGTCTTCAGGTATCTGAAAGTTGTCAGGCTCCTAGAAGTGGATGCCAATTGTCCAGAATTCTGATTTTCTCATGAAAGTTTGAATTTTATCATTAGCATTAAACTCAGTTTTCTTTAAAGTGACAGGTTCACTTTATTCATCTGCGATATAAAGTATTTGTCGCTCCCAAAGTCAAAAATGGCCATAGTTTATTGGCCATTGTTCCGAGTGAAAATGATGGTTTTTGAAAGAAGTGGCCAGTTCAGCTCGGAAAGTGCTTCTCCTTTGGACAGTCATGGACTTCAGCACCCACAGAAGTACTTTGTTTGGCTTCCCCATTTTGTCAGATAGGATGTGAAAATGACACGTACTCAAAGATGGGTGTGTAATAAAATTAACAACTTGGTTTCTTTTTTAAGGATGTGCTTAAGTGAAAGAGTGTTTCTGCTGAAAAGTGGGGCCAGGGAAGAATCAGGTCTCCGCTCATAGTTTGCCACTATCTTGAGCAGTGGCACCTCCACTGTGGGTTTTGCACCATCAGTGCAAATGTTTACACAGTAAAAGAGAAGAAAAAGGCAGACGTTTTTGTACTGTTATGAAAATAGTTTTGATCTCTTAGAGCCCCAGGGGTCCACACCCCTAAACCAGCCCCTCAGTGAAGAAGTTGTGATTCACAAGCAGATTGTGATTCTGCTCGCGGAAGACCCAGATTTCTGACCCTCTGCCGTGTCCCTGGCCCCAGGACCGCCTGAAGGACCTCAACAGCCAGGCGGACAGCCTGATGACCAGCAGCGCCTTCGACACCTCCCAGGTGAAGGACAAGCGGGACACCATCAACGGCCGTTTCCAGAAGATCAAGAGCATGGCCGCCTCGCGGCGAGCTAGGCTAAATGAGTCCCACCGCCTGCACCAGTTCTTCCGGGACATGGATGATGAGGAGTCCTGGATCAAGTACGTGCTCCCGCTCGGCATCCCCAGAGCCTCAGGAACCCTGGGGTTCATTCTCTCCTGGACCCTGGTGGCGAGGCGGGGTCAGATTCTGGCCCAGCTTGGCCCAGCCTTGGCACACACCTGTGGTGGGCTGTCTCTGCTTCCCCTCCTGGTGTCTGATAATGGTGACCAGCACAGACTCCATATGGTAGTGTGTGTGATGGCGCTCAGGGCTTGTCTAGACCCCGCCCTGAGGTGACTGGTAACACTAGTGAGGTCCACCTGGGGAAGACTGCTGCTTGGGGGAAGGGAAACTTGCTGCGGTTTGTTTTTATCATCCTGCCCCCAGAATTCTCGTGTACTTTGTTCAGATGACACAACATGTAAACAGACCATTTTTAAGGAAAGATTGTGATTGTTGATTCTCAGTCGCTTTGTCAGGTCCGACTCTGTGACCTCATGGACTGCCGCAGGTTGAGAACATACAGTGAGTAGCATACTGAGATTTTTTTGACTTAAACTTTTTTTTTAATGGAACAGTTCATTTAATTTTTAATGACAAATGTTGACATGTAAAATCTATATAAACTCTCCTATGGGTTGTCAGTAGTTAGAGTATAAAATGGCTCTGAGACTCTGGGATGAACATTGCTGTCCTTCCCCAAATGTACCAGGTCCTTTAGAGTCAGTCTCAAAAGGAAAAGGTCTTCAGGTATCTGAAAGTTGTCAGGCTCCTAGAAGTGGATGCCAATTGTCCAGAATTCTGATTTTCTCATGAAAGTTTGAATTTTATCATTAGCATTAAACTCAGTTTTCTTTAAAGTGACAGGTTCACTTTATTCATCTGCGATATAAAGTATTTGTCGCTCCCAAAGTCAAAAATGGCCATAGTTTATTGGCCATTGTTCCGAGTGAAAATGATGGTTTTTGAAAGAAGTGGCCAGTTCAGCTCGGAAAGTGCTTCTCCTTTGGACAGTCATGGACTTCAGCACCCACAGAAGTACTTTGTTTGGCTTCCCCATTTTGTCAGATAGGATGTGAAAATGACACGTACTCAAAGATGGGTGTGTAATAAAATTAACAACTTGGTTTCTTTTTTAAGGATGTGCTTAAGTGAAAGAGTGATTTCTGCTGAAAAGTGGGGCCAGGGAAGAATCAGGTCTCCGCTCATAGTTTGCCACTATCTTGAGCAGTGGCACCTCCACTGTGGGTTTTGCACCATCAGTGCAAATGTTTACACAGTAAAAGAGAAGAAAAAGGCAGACGTTTTTGTACTGTTATGAAAATAGTTTTGATCTCTTAGAGCCCCAGGGGTCCACACCCCTAAACCAGCCCCTCAGTGAAGAAGTTGTGATTCACAAGCAGATTGTGATTCTGCTCGCGGAAGACCCAGATTTCTGACCCTCTGCCGTGTCCCTGGCCCCAGGACCGCCTGAAGGACCTCAACAGCCAGGCGGACAGCCTGATGACCAGCAGCGCCTTCGACACCTCCCAGGTGAAGGACAAGCGGGACACCATCAACGGCCGTTTCCAGAAGATCAAGAGCATGGCCGCCTCGCGGCGAGCTAGGCTAAATGAGTCCCACCGCCTGCACCAGTTCTTCCGGGACATGGATGATGAGGAGTCCTGGATCAAGTACGTGCTCCCGCTCGGCATCCCCAGAGCCTCAGGAACCCTGGGGTTCATTCTCTCCTGGACCCTGGTGGCGAGGCGGGGTCAGATTCTGGCCCAGCTTGGCCCAGCCTTGGCACACACCTGTGGTGGGCTGTCTCTGCTTCCCCTCCTGGTGTCTGATAATGGTGACCAGCACAGACTCCATATGGTAGTGTGTGTGATGGCGCTCAGGGCTTGTCTAGACCCCGCCCTGAGGTGACTGGTAACACTAGTGAGGTCCACCTGGGGAAGACTGCTGCTTGGGGGAAGGGAAACTTGCTGCGGTTTGTTTTTATCATCCTGCCCCCAGAATTCTCGTGTACTTTGTTCAGATGACACAACATGTAAACAGACCATTTTTAAGGAAAGATTGTGATTGTTGATTCTCAGTCGCTTTGTCAGGTCCGACTCTGTGACCTCATGGACTGCCGCAGGCCAGGCTTCCCTGTCCTTCACCAGCTCCTGGAGTTTGCTCAAACTCATGTCCATTGAGTCAGTGATGGCTTCCAACCATCTCATCCTCTGCCACCCGATTCTCTTTTTGCCAAATCCTCTTAATTCCTCACTTCCTTAAAAAGCTATTTATGGGACTTCCCTGGTGGTCCAGCAGTTAAGACTTGGCGCTTCCACTTCAGGGGGTACAGTTTTCATCCCTGGTCTGGGATCGAAGAATTCACGCGCCGCACCACACAGTGAGGCCAAACTTTGAAAATAGAGTTGTTTTAAAAAATCTGTTTCTAGTAGCATCTTCACAGGCATATGTTTGGTAAGGTGGGATTGATAGGGCATCTGCAGTGGCTCCTCCTATTCTCCTGCAGCCCTTGCAGAGCTGCGCACAGTGGGTGCTCCTTGAGACGTGCATGGACTCTGTGCATTGGGAAGTGGAGGCTTTGTTCCCTAGAAGAGTGGCACGGACACTCCTGAAGGGGTGGCTGGCGCAGGAAGGAGATTGTGGGGTCTGTGAACATCACAGCTGTGACCGCACAGCTCCAGTTGACATGGAGGCTGACTGCCTACCTGTGTTGTCCAGGGAGAAGAAGCTGCTGGTTAGCTCGGAGGACTACGGCCGCGACCTGACAGGCGTCCAGAACCTGAGGAAGAAGCACAAACGGCTGGAGGCAGAGCTGGCTGCCCACGAGCCGGCCATTCAGGTGAGAGGCTGCCTCCTGGCTGAACGGGCCTGGACAAGCTCGTCTCACTGAGCTCTCTGCTGTGTTTATGGCCCCTCGTCCCAGAGAGTGGTGGGGAAAGTCTGAATCGGATTTTGAGACCCTTTCCTGGAAGCATGTAGAAGCAGGCGCGATCGCTCTTGAGTCTAATCGCTCTTGCCTGTCAGGGTGTCCTGGACACTGGAAAGAAGCTGTCTGATGACAACACCATCGGGAAGGAGGAGATTCAGCAGCGCCTGGCGCAGTTCGTGGAGCACTGGAAGGAGCTGAAGCAGCTGGCAGCCGCCCGGTGAGTGGGCTGGGGGCACAGTGGGTGGGGCTTGCTCAGGGCTCTGGGCCCTCCAGCCCTTCAGACCTCTTCCTGGGGGTGCACGTGCCACAGTCACCTTGCTTCAGAAGCGCTCTGACAGGCCCAGGCTAAGCTGGTCCCATTACTTGTAGTCCCAAGTTGGACCCCACATGTGGTTCTAGAGCCTCCTGTTTCATCAGCACTGGCTATTCCATGTTAAGAAGGGGAGAAGGGCTTGAATGAACCGTTTACAACCCACACTCAGCACTCATGTTTTTAAGCGTCCAAGTTAGAGGAGCTTATGGCTGATTTTTTTTTTAACTATTCCCTGCGATTAGGGGCCAGCGGCTGGAAGAATCTTTGGAATATCAGCAGTTTGTAGCCAACGTGGAGGAGGAGGAAGCCTGGATCAATGAGAAGATGACCCTGGTGGCCAGTGAGGATTACGGAGACACGCTTGCTGCCATCCAGGTAGAGACGGGCTGCTGCCCGCTGACCACCCTTTCCACCACCTTGCTCAGTGGCCATGCTTTTACCGGGAGAGCGTTCAGGGCTATCAGGCAGGGTCTCCTTGGCGACTTTCCGTCCTCAGGAGCCCATGTCAGAGATGCTTGCCTTTGTGTAGACAGAACTGGGGTGACTCTGTCTGCCTCGATTCATGGGGTTCTTGGAACCCTGTTGTCAGCTCAGCAGTATCGCTGGCGTCACCACCACAGGTTTCCAGGGCCTCTTCAGCATCCTGTGACTGCCCTAACAGGCACCACAAGCTAGGTGGCTTTAAAAACTACAGGAGCTTGTTTGATCTTGGTTTGGAGAGCAGAGGTCCGGGATCAAGGTGTCAGCACGGCCTTGCTGTGGCGCTTTGTTGCTGCCTCCAGCTCCGGGAGCTCAGCTTGTAGCAGTGCAGCCCCGCCTCTGTCCTGCTCTCCCAGGAGCTGGTCTTCCTTCTGCGTTTTCCATGGCATTCTCTCTGGGTGTGTCCATATTCGGATTCCCCTCTTCTGATAGATGCAGGACAGCAGTCATACTGGATTAGGGCCACCTGGACAGTCACGTCTTAACTCAGTCGCATCTGCAGAGACCTCATTGTCATATTCCTAGGTGCTGGGTTAGGACTTGGTATCTTGAGCACACTTTCAACCCATAACACACCTCCTCAGGACATTGGTTAGCTATTGCTGTGGAACAACACTAAAGAGAACAGTTCTTTCCCATGAATCTGTGAATTGATGGGCATTTTCTCAGCTGCTCTCACACAGCTGCACTGAGGCAGGGGCCCGCTGGGCTAAGTCCATGGTGACATCATTCACGAGGCTCTGACTGGGACGTCTCAGTGGCCTCACTGTCCAACAAGGTTAGGTGAGCTTCTTTGGGTGGCGTTAACGGAGGCCAAGGCCAGGCGGCATGGCCTTTTAAGGCCTGGCCTGTGGGACAGAGCAGCCCAGCTTCCCTCTTCATAGGAAGAGTGGCCCTTTGTAGTTGAGTATTCTCCATCCATGCCCCCCAATTGTGGAAGCAGAGTGTGCATTCCCGATTGTTGGAGCCGCCCCTGAGCCACGCTCCTGCCAGGGAGTCCTCCCAGGTGGTCGGGGGGTGCGGGTAGACGGTAGAGGCAGGCTGGTCTCCTATCCTCTGCGTTGCTGAGTTCCCTGAAAGCCAACACAAGGGGCACTGTCTCCAGTGCTTCAGCTCTGTGGAGGGAAAGACGAGACTTTGAAGGCCCCTAGGAGACATGCTTGAGTTAAATCTTAGGGCCGGCATCACTGTTCAGTTGGTGCTTATCTGAAGGTTCCTCCGTGTCCATTCTGTGGTCTCCAGGGAGCAGAAGGCCTGTGCTGGTTGATTGGCAAGAGCTTCACCTCTTCAGAAGGGCTTTCCCTGGCCCCCTACCTCTAGTCACACTGAGCACTTTATGATTTCCAGTTTATTCTGCATCCGTTGTCATCTTGGCCCCAGCTTGCTGGGCTCCCTGTGAGGGCACCCCCTGTCCTGCTCCTCTGTAGTCCTGCCCACCACCTATGCCAGGCTCTCAGGAGTTGGCTTGGCTACTTCCACTGCAGGGCTTGCTGAAGAAACACGAAGCCTTCGAGACGGACTTTCTCTCTGGGTGTGTCCATATTCGGATTCCCCTCTTCTGATAGATGCAGGACAGCAGTCATACTGGATTAGGGCCACCTGGACAGTCACGTCTTAACTCAGTCGCATCTGCAGAGACCTCATTGTCATATTCCTAGGTGCTGGGTTAGGACTTGGTATCTTGAGCACACATTTCAACCCATAACACACCTCCTCAGGACATTGGTTAGCTATTGCTGTGGAACAACACTAAAGAGAACAGTTCTTTCCCATGAATCTGTGAATTGATGGGCATTTTCTCAGCTGCTCTCACACAGCTGCACTGAGGCAGGGGCCCGCTGGGCTAAGTCCATGGTGACATCATTCACGAGGCTCTGACTGGGACGTCTCAGTGGCCTCACTGTCCAACAAGGTTAGGTGAGCTTCTTTGGGTGGCGTTAACGGAGGCCAAGGCCAGGCGGCATGGCCTTTTAAGGCCTGGCCTGTGGGACAGAGCAGCCCAGCTTCCCTCTTCATAGGAAGAGTGGCCCTTTGTAGTTGAGTATTCTCCATCCATGCCCCCCAATTGTGGAAGCAGAGTGTGCATTCCCGATTGTTGGAGCCGCCCCTGAGCCACGCTCCTGCCAGGGAGTCCTCCCAGGTGGTCGGGGGGTGCGGGTAGACGGTAGAGGCAGGCTGGTCTCCTATCCTCTGCGTTGCTGAGTTCCCTGAAAGCCAACACAAGGGGCACTGTCTCCAGTGCTTCAGCTCTGTGGAGGGAAAGACGAGACTTTGAAGGCCCCTAGGAGACATGCTTGAGTTAAATCTTAGGGCCGGCATCACTGTTCAGTTGGTGCTTATCTGAAGGTTCCTCCGTGTCCATTCTGTGGTCTCCAGGGAGCAGAAGGCCTGTGCTGGTTGATTGGCAAGAGCTTCACCTCTTCAGAAGGGCTTTCCCTGGCCCCCTACCTCTAGTCACACTGAGCACTTTATGATTTCCAGTTTATTCTGCATCCGTTGTCATCTTGGCCCCAGCTTGCTGGGCTCCCTGTGAGGGCACCCCCTGTCCTGCTCCTCTGTAGTCCTGCCCACCACCTATGCCAGGCTCTCAGGAGTTGGCTTGGCTACTTCCACTGCAGGGCTTGCTGAAGAAACACGAAGCCTTCGAGACGGACTTCACTGTCCACAAGGACCGGGTGAATGACGTCTGCACTAACGGACAAGACCTGGTTAAGAAGGTGAGCCTGGCCCATGGGTACGAGCCTCTTTTCCCAATAGCAGCTCCACCCTGTATTCCATGATTAACTGGATATTCCTCCTTCTTTTATCTGCTAATATCTATTTATTTGGCTTTGCTGGGTCTCAGTGGCGGTATGCAGGCTCTTAGTTGCAGCATATGGGATGTAGTCCCCTGACCAGGGGACCCCTGCTTTGGGAGCTTAGTTTTAGCCACTGGACCTCCAGGGAAATCCCCTCCTCTTCTGAAGTCAGCAAGTAAAGCTGACTCTGTGGCACTTGAATTTTTCTGCCTTAATTAGGCAAAACAGTAGCCCTGCTGGTCCTTCTGGGACACTGGCGTTGCCATGGGGCTGCTCTTCTAGTGTCTTCTCCAGGAGTTCAGCTCTTTATAAAGGTGGCAGAACCCACAGGTCGTCACCCCTAAAGCCCCCACCAGAGATGGACCCAGCTGACACCTCCAGGTTGGACCCTCCCACCCCCAGACTCTCCTCGTGCAGAGCCACCCACAAAGTTCAATGGCACCTGTTGGATTGGTGTACATTGAGGGTACAAACCCAGCTGCTCTCCAGGACATTAGACAAACTCATCTGTTAAAATTCAAGGTTCATTGCATTCAAACAGCCTTTTAGGGTGAAAGCAAAAAATAAAGGAGACGTCTTGGTACTTTCTCAGCAGCAGTGAAGTGAGGTCATTCCCAGGTTGAAATCCAGGCTAAATGCAATGCCCTCAATCCGTCATGAGCTCCGCAAGACAGATGACTTCTACCAACTCTGATTTCCTGTCTCAAACACGTAATGAGTGATTAAGATTCCTCATCACAGAATTTGCCCTGGTGATCAGATTAGAGGTTGCTCCTGGTGTTTGCTCCACAGGTGGTAACGGTGTGGTTAAAATCCATGTTTGCTGAGGAGCTTTACTTTTTGCCCTTATGGGCAAATAACCTGATAGAGGCTAATCTCAGATACAGACCAGTGTCCCAAAGATGAGGCACGTGCAGGACTCGCCACACTCATGTGCCCAAGCCAGCATTCTCTGTCCTTTAAGCCTGTGAGATGGCGCTCTCCAATGTTCTTTGATCTCCTGGCAAAGAGCCTGGTGCAGTGTTCCCAACAACAATCTTCCTTTGCTCCTGAGTTTCTTTTTAAATCTTATGCTGACTTAACAGTTTGTGTTTTCACATACAGTTCTAACCAATACTGAATCAGAGTGATTGGAGCTTAATACATTTTAATATCCACAGTGTGAAAATATTGTTCTGAGACAGTTTTTATGGGATACACATAGTAGCCAGTAAGTCATAATTATTTTGGCTTTCTCTCAAAAATAATACGAGTGAGTACCTCATTGTGACCAAACATTTTATCAAAATTCCACATTATTACTTGCAGGAGTGGCATTGCTAGTGCTCATCTCTGTGACTCTTACTCTGTTGTTCTCAGAAAAGCCTCCGTGCATCGGGCAAAGGGGGCGTGGCCCGTCTCTGCAGCTGCGACCCCGCCAGGCAGCAGGGGGGTGCAGATCAGGTAACCACGGCGGGGGCAGGACTGACGGCGGCTGCCTTCTCCTTGTCCTAGAACAATCACCACGAGGAGAACATCTCTTCCAAGATGAAGGGTTTGAACGGGAAAGTGTCAGACTTGGAGAAGGCTGCCTCCCAGAGGAAGGCAAAGCTTGACGAGAACTCGGCCTTCCTCCAGTTCAACTGGAAAGCCGATGTGGTGGAGTCCTGGATCGGTAAGCGTGGCCTCGGTGCCACCAGAGTCTCGTTCCATCCTGGGCAGATGGTTTTCTTCTGTGGAGAAGAAACCGGCGGGCTGTGAGCATGCCAGAGACCCTCTCAACTGGGCAGACCACCAGTAACAGTAGAGACAGGGTCCTGAGGCAGAGAGCTGGGCCTCAGCGATGCCCCTTCCAGTGTGGAGGTTAACCAAACCAAGGTCCTGGGCGTCACAGCACAAGGGCCACACCAGCAGGACCAGCCTGCATCAGCACTGCCCCCTGAGCTACACGGGCCCAGGGTGTGTGTGGTCCAGTGTGGTCCAGCCCCCCGGCAAGGGCACCTGCACTGATCTCAGGACCCACGTGACCCTGGTAATGGCTATCTCATAAGTAGCAACTGAACCACATCCAGCACAGGCTGGAGGAGAGACCTCTTCATCAGGGACGTAGAGGAGCCTGGATGCAGGAAGGAGCCAGCTCAGGTGTGTTCAGACTGCTGCCAGTGGTACTGGAATTTAAATACAAGCAAGGCAGTAGGTGCCTGGGGGTTCCTATCTTTTGGTTTGTTGTTGTTTTTAATTTATTTCTTAAATTGAGATGGGGTAGTTGATTACTCTTGCTTGGTTTTCCAGGTGAAAAGGAGAACAGCTTGAAGACAGATGATTATGGTCGAGATCTGTCTTCTGTCCAAACTCTCCTCACCAAACAGGTCAGTCACAGCTATTTGACTGATGATTAGATTTTACTCACATAGTATTCCCTGGTGGGTGAATGACAGTCAGCGTGTTTTTTTGACTGTGTTATGTTAGGCCCTGGGGATGATTGGTGAGAGACAGGCCTGGTCCTCAGGACGCTCTCAGACGAGGCCTCTGAGCTGCAGCCTGTTAGGTGCTAACAGGGCTGAGTACCGCAGGGTGTGGGCCTCACCCAAGCGGTATCTGCCTCGGTTTCCAGCAGGCGAGGGTCGATGGGCGTATCTCCCCAGAGGAGACAATATCTAAGCTAGATCACGGAAGGTAAATTGAAAGTGGTCAAGGGAGAGCCAGGTGGGCATTCTTGGCAGAGGTAGTAGGGTGAGTCCGCCCTTGTGCATCAGCCTAGGGCTAAAAGCGGGGATGAGGAGGAGCTGCCACAGGACTTGTGGTCTGAGGAGATGCAGAAAAGTGGCCAGGTTTGACCCAGTGTCAGGGGAAGGTGGGGACTTGAGGCTGCCATCCCAGCCAGGGCGCAGGACAAAGTGCAGTCGTCTCTCTCCCCCAACACGGTCCCTGCCTTTCCGCCCCTCCTTCCAGGAAACCTTCGATGCTGGCCTGCAGGCCTTCCAGCAGGAGGGCATCGCCAACATCACTGCCCTCAAAGATCAGCTGCTGGCTGCCAAGCACGTTCAGTCCAAGGCCATTGAGGCCCGCCACGCTGCCCTCATGAAGAGGTGGAGCCAGCTCCTGGCCAACTCGGCCACCCGGAAGAAGAAGCTGCTGGAGGCACAGAGTCACTTCCGCAAGGTAAGTGCGGCCCCGGCCAGCTCTGCACACGTGGACGGCAAACCCAGCTCTGCTCAGGGGCATGGGATCAACATAAACCAGCCAGGTGGGGCCCTTGTCTTCATGAGACTGCTGCTCTGGAAGCACCTGGGACACTGAGCTTGCACATCCCAGAAAGGGGAACACGGGAGAAAGATGGAGGCCCCTCAGCAGTGGGAGAAGGGAGGCAGAGCGGCGAGCAAGCAAACCCGATGCCCTGGGAACGAGCCCCGTCTTCCTGGGCCCCACACCACTGCCCGCCCACTTGCCCACCAAGGATGGTCACTACGGCCCCGCACGGCACCTGCAGCTGTGCTCACTCGGTCACCTCTGCCTTCAGGTGGAGGATCTCTTCCTGACCTTTGCCAAAAAGGCTTCAGCCTTCAACAGCTGGTTTGAAAATGCAGAGGAGGACTTAACAGACCCAGTGCGCTGCAACTCCCTGGAAGAGATCAAGGCCTTGAGAGAGGCCCACGACGCCTTCCGCTCCTCGCTGAGCTCGGCCCAGGCCGACTTCAACCAGCTGGCTGAGCTGGACCGCCAGATCAAGAGCTTCCGTGTGGCCTCCAACCCCTACACCTGGTTCACCATGGAGGCCCTGGAGGAGACCTGGAGGAACCTTCAGAAGATCATCAAGGTACTTGCCTGCAGGAGGGCCAGGCCCTGGCAGGGAAGCCCTTCCTCCGTGAGGAGCCAGGATGGAGGGCGATTTCCTTTATCACAAGTCACTGTGTGTGGGTCTCCCCTCCCCACGCCAAGTCTGTGGCGTCTTGGGGGATGTGAGCTGTCGAATGCCTCCCAGACGCCTTCTATGCTGTCTTTGGGCAGAAGTTAAATAGCTCGTCCTCCCTGGCCCCCCAAGGGGGTGGATCTTGTGTCCACCTTCAGAAAACTACTTCCTGTTTGTATCAGATGCTAAGACAGGCTAGCAGTTGCGGAGCCTGGGCCTGTCTGTGAAGGGGCGTGGTGATACGCCTCTGCCTCCTTGTTGTTCAGTCGCTCAGTCGTGTCCGACTCTTTGTGACCCCATGGCCTGCAGCACTCCCAGCCTCCCTGTCCTTCATCATCTCCCGGAGTTTGCTCAAACTCCTACCCGTTAGATCGATGAAGCTGTCCAAGCATCTCCTCTGCTTGCCTCCTTGGTCCTCAGGAGAGGGAGCTGGAGCTGCAGAAGGAGCAGCGGCGGCAAGAGGAGAACGACAAGCTGCGCCAGGAGTTCGCCCAGCACGCCAACGCCTTCCACCAGTGGATCCAGGAGACCAGGTGTGGCCCTGCTACTGGGTGCGCGCCCAGGGGTCCCAAGGCCAGGGAGGGGTGGGCAGGCTGAGGAGTGTTGGCCAGGAAGCTGTTCCCGAGAGTCGCTGATCCTGGAGTGGGTGGGACTGAGCGCAGCTGCCCCACACGGTGACGGAGGTGCAGAGTCGAGTCAGCGTGGTACTGACGATCTCGGTTTTGTCTCTCTCTCTCTCGTGTCTGTCTCTGCCCCTCGCGATCGCTGCTGTCCGGACACCGCCCTGTCTTGTGGCTGCTTGGATCCCGCCTCCACAGAACGTATCTCCTCGATGGGTTAATATTGACTTCCTATTTCTGCGGGCTCGTGGTGTGGTGGTGTCTCATGTGCTTGTTCTCTGCCCTCCGTCCCGTCGTGGCCTGGCTTGCAGAGGATGGCGGGATGGGCCTTCCTGTCCCAGGCGGGCTGCACGTTCCCCCGCCTGCCCCCTCCTGGCACCCACCCCCCACCCTGATGGCCTGCGGTCCAGGAAGGGGAGCCACTCCCACGTTCTGTTTAGGTTCCAAAGGTTCCCTGAGGGAGAGACCAGGCCAGAGGCCAGAGCTGAGAGTCCCCTTGCTCGTTCAGCTATGGGGATTACCCTGGACTTTCTGCCTTTTTGCCCCATGTCTGATGGGACCCTGTTGAGTCCCGCAGAGGTCAGGGGCATGAGACAGGACGACAGTGTTGAGGGGGCTCGGGCTGGCATGCTGAGTCCCCTGTGCACTGACTCCTGAGGGCTGGGGCTGTCGTTCGCCTTCATAGGAGGCGTAAGGGCCCAGGGTTTCTGAGTGATGGGGGAGAGGGATTGGGAGGAGCCCTGAAAGGCATAGGGCCATCCTGCCCCATCCCGGGGGGCCTCCCCTCCAGGCCGGGGCCTCTGCCCGGATCAGGCACGTTTGCATCGTCTCCCAGAATCACGGTGTCTTAGACTAGCACTCCAGAGGCCCAGCAGGCAGGTCCATCAGGTGTTAGAGGAGGTAGCAGGAGGTGCCCACTGATGAGCACCAGCTGAAGGCAGAGCAGAGGCAAATTTAGGGACCCCAGGTTTAGCTGGAGCTCGTGTGCCACCCTGGTGTCCGCTCTCCCTGCCCAGTGCCCGTGGCTGTATCTGCTGGTCTTGGTCTCTTGTGTCCACGAGGTGCCCTGCTCCCCTTACCGTGTGGCTCCTCCCAGCCCTGTCCCGTCTTGCTCGGTCCCCTCGTGATCTACTCCCCTGCAAGGCCGCCTGCCCTCCCAAGCCGACTGTCTGCTCGGGTCCCTGCCAGGGCACCAGGTGGCCCTGCTCGTGCACTGCCAGCTTGGGCCTTGTGGTGTGTGTCTGTCTCGGCATGCTCTCGCCTCCCTTCCTCTGGTGTATTCATTTGGTTTCTTTTCTTTGAATAGCATAGCGTATCGTCGGGTCATTCGTGTCTATCAGTATGAAGTTGGGGATGATCTGTCTGGAAGGTTTTTCTCCTCTTATTTCTCTCTTACCTCACTGTGGTTTTACCAATGCACTCTGGACTCCCCCAGGCGGCTCTGCTTTCTGACTAACCCACAGCCCGCGTCCGCGTGGGCAGGAGGGGTCTGTCCTCCCACTGCACCAGCGCCCACCCTCCTGCCCCCAGGTCCCAGGGGGGTGCTTTTCCTGGGGGGACGTGGCGTGCCTGGGAGTCTGACCTGCTGGGGTAGGAGGGAGCCTGGTGCCTTGCCTTGCTAAAGCACTTTGAACTTGGGGCAATTCCAGAGCTAACGCTGGCTCGCTGGTTGTTAAAAGGGTAGGTGGGGGCAAATGTGGGTACACGGGAGGCCAGGTGCGACCCCATGAAGGACACATGCACAGTGTGACTCGTCCCTGCACATAACCTCGTTTGTCTTTGCTCACTGGTGGCCTCTGTGACCTCACACTGTTATGTCAGGAAGAGGCTCCCCAGAGGCCCCTCGCTCTTGAAAACTCGGCCTTGGAAGTTTTGGCCTTGGAAACCTCGCCTCTGGTGCTGTCTCTCTAGATGACAGAACCTGAACCTGGGGTTTAGTCGCAGCCACCCCTCCTTTGGGCAGAATGAGAACAATTTTCAAAACCAATCTGGCCATGATCTCGGCATCCCAGTTTGCATGTCAAGGGGCCCTCTGACCGCATCCCCGTTGCTGTCACTTCCTCTGGAGCCTGGGTGCCCTCCTCGGGGACCTGAGGCTCCGGGAACCCCTGGGTGGCTGTCGGCTCGCCAGCCTCCTCTCCACCCTCAGGCCTCCTGTCAGGTGGCGGGGCGGTGCAGCCCCCCACCGTCCCGGGGGAGCTTAGTCACCTCCTCAGGTGCCCTTCAAGGGCCTGGCTTGGCTCAGGCACCACGTCACAGCCTGGCTGGGCCTGAGGAGCCAGCCGCGTGTGAAAGCGTCCCTGCCAGGGAGCAGAGAGCAGGCCCGGTGGGGCTCAGCCCATGCTCGGGTCCCTGCCAGGGCACCAGGTGGCCCTGCTCGTGCACTGCCAGCTTGGGCCTTGTGGTGTGTGTCTGTCTCGGCATGCTCTCGCCTCCCTTCCTCTGGTGTATTCATTTGGTTTCTTTTCTTTGAATAGCATAGCGTATCGTCGGGTCATTCGTGTCTATCAGTATGAAGTTGGGGATGATCTGTCTGGAAGGTTTTTCTCCTCTTATTTCTCTTCTTACCTCACTGTGGTTTTACCAATGCACTCTGGACTCCCCCAGGCGGCTCTGCTTTCTGACTAACCCACAGCCCGCGTCCGCGTGGGCAGGAGGGGTCTGTCCTCCCACTGCACCAGCGCCCACCCTCCTGCCCCCAGGTCCCAGGGGGGTGCTTTTCCTGGGGGGACGTGGCGTGCCTGGGAGTCTGACCTGCTGGGGTAGGAGGGAGCCTGGTGCCTTGCCTTGCTAAAGCACTTTGAACTTGGGGCAATTCCAGAGCTAACGCTGGCTCGCTGGTTGTTAAAAGGGTAGGTGGGGGCAAATGTGGGTACACGGGAGGCCAGGTGCGACCCCATGAAGGACACATGCACAGTGTGACTCGTCCCTGCACATAACCTCGTTTGTCTTTGCTCACTGGTGGCCTCTGTGACCTCACACTGTTATGTCAGGAAGAGGCTCCCCAGAGGCCCCTCGCTCTTGAAAACTCGGCCTTGGAAGTTTTGGCCTTGGAAACCTCGCCTCTGGTGCTGTCTCTCTAGATGACAGAACCTGAACCTGGGGTTTAGTCGCAGCCACCCCTCCTTTGGGCAGAATGAGAACAATTTTCAAAACCAATCTGGCCATGATCTCGGCATCCCAGTTTGCATGTCAAGGGGCCCTCTGACCGCATCCCCGTTGCTGTCACTTCCTCTGGAGCCTGGGTGCCCTCCTCGGGGACCTGAGGCTCCGGGAACCCCTGGGTGGCTGTCGGCTCGCCAGCCTCCTCTCCACCCTCAGGCCTCCTGTCAGGTGGCGGGGCGGTGCAGCCCCCCACCGTCCCGGGGGAGCTTAGTCACCTCCTCAGGTGCCCTTCAAGGGCCTGGCTTGGCTCAGGCACCACGTCACAGCCTGGCTGGGCCTGAGGAGCCAGCCGCGTGTGAAAGCGTCCCTGCCAGGGAGCAGAGAGCAGGCCCGGTGGGGCTCAGCCCACCTCACCTGCGGGTGAATGCCAGCTCGGGCCGCAGCCTCCGAGCCCTGAAACTGGAGTAGCGGTACCTGCCCTCCCTGGCTCCCAGGGCTGCTGAGGAAAGGTAGCCAATAGCAGATAGGTCTTGTTCCCTCAGTAAAAGGAAATCAAGACTGCAGGTCCTTTAATCTGAGGAAAGTAAACTTCACACTCGTGATCAGGCCTCTTGCCTCACTGCGTATCTGTGTTTAGGTCCTGCATGGTGGAAGAATCCGGGACCCTTGAATCACAGCTTGAAGCTACCAAAGTAAGTGCCCATTCTGTCCACCTCTGCCAGCAGGCCTCCTTGGCTGCAGGTCAGGGATGAGGTGGGCTGCTTGGATGCCCCCCTTCTCCCTTGCCTTAAAGCAGCCCAGGACCACTGTCACTTTAGAGGCTGCTGCCTAGAGCCCCACTTGGACAGGAAGAGGCTCGTTGGGTCCTCTGTATCCTGTTGCCCTGGCAGGTCAACCCCCTGATTGGTGCCTCTCACATTGAAGCCTCTTCCTTTGTTGAGGCTATAGGGTTTTGGCTTCATCCCATCCCTCCTTTCCCCATGCAGGCAGCCTACAGGCCTCAGGCTGCGGTGCTGAGACTGAGGAGGGCTGTTAAGGAGGCGTTTGAGCCCAGGGGCCAAGGCAAGAACCCCTGACCCACGTGTCTTTGTCCTTTGCCCTGCAGCGCAAACACCAGGAGATTCGAGCCATGAGAAGTCAGCTCAAGAAGATTGAAGACCTGGGGGCAGCCATGGAGGAAGCGCTGATCCTGGACAACAAGTACACGGAGCACAGCACCGTGGGCCTGGCCCAGCAGTGGGACCAGCTCGACCAGCTGGGCATGCGCATGCAGCACAACCTGGAGCAGCAGATCCAGGCCAGGTGCCCACGGCTGGCGGGGGCGGGGGGGGCACATGCCACCAGCCGCCTGGGCTGGAGGACCTGGTCCCTGACCCTGTCCCTCCTTCCAGGAACACAACAGGAGTGACTGAGGAGGCCCTCAAAGAATTCAGCATGATGTTTAAGTGAGTATCCCCGCGCCCTCCCTGCTGGGGGAGGTGGGCTCAGCAGCAGGGCCTCTGGGCTGAGGCGTCGGCTTTCTGCCACAGACACTTCGACAAGGACAAGTCCGGCCGGCTGAACCACCAGGAGTTCAAATCTTGTCTGCGCTCCCTGGGCTATGACCTGCCCATGGTGGAGGAAGGGGAGCCCGACCCCGAGTTCGAGGCCATCCTGGACACTGTGGATCCTAACAGGTGACCGTCAGGGAAGGAGCAGAAGCGGCTCTGCCCGAGGCTCCTGCTATGCCCTCCCTACTCACTGCACCTTGCTCTGCACCCCAGGGACGGCCACGTCTCCCTGCAAGAGTACATGGCCTTTATGATCAGCCGTGAGACCGAGAACGTCAAGTCCAGCGAAGAGATTGAAAGCGCCTTCCGGGCCCTGAGCTCTGAAGGAAAGCCTTATGTGACCAAGGAGGAGCTGTACCAGGTCTGGAGCTCTGCTTGTGGCCGGCGGGGGTGGGTGGGTGTGTCCTTTGAAAGGCAAAAGCCCAGGCAAGGCTGGCCCCGAGTGGGGGAGGGCAGAGCTGAGTTGAGTCGCAGCCCCTGTCTTGAGCCTCAGCTGCTGTGTGCAGACCAAATTACCCCATTTTCAAGTGAAACTCAGCCCAGGCCAAAGGCCATTGATGGCAGAGATCCAGAAGGTTGGGCACGGATGTTTCTGAAGTCGAGCCCACCACCCACCACAGCACAGTTGCTGTGGCTGGTCAGGGCTTGGCTGACATGCACCTTTCCTTCCAGAACCTGACTCGGGAACAAGCCGACTACTGCGTCTCCCACATGAAGCCCTACGTGGACGGCAAGGGCCGCGAACTCCCCACTGCTTTCGACTACGTCGAGTTCACCCGCTCGCTCTTCGTGAACTGATCCTCTGCTCCTAGGTTAGCCTGGCTCACGCTGCTTGTCCTACCGTCGCCTTGCTGCATGTCAACTCCTCTATGTGCTCTTAAGAAAAATACTCCAGTGTTGCTTTCCAGCGTAACCTTAACTTGCCTAGCTTGGTTTAAGATTTAGTAGAAAACGGTGCTTCAGTAACCAGCTTTAGGTCCAGTAGCCATTGCCACATTGCTGTGGGGACCCAATTCCTGTCTCAAGGCCGGCTGCCCCATTCCGACTACAGAAAAATCTGAGCAGCCAGCTAGTGCCCCTCTTGTTCACCCTCCCTCAATTTTGTTTTCATGTAAAAGACAAATAAATGACTTGACTCCCCCAAAAGCTTGTCACGTCGTCTTCATTCAGCTTCCTTCAAAAACACACAGCCCAGAGGTAGCCTCCCCGACCTCAACTGGCCACCTCCGAGGCCAGCTGGTCCAGATGTTCTGTCTCCCGGGCTCCCTGTTCAGTGAACTCACTGCTCAGCTGCCACACCTTTACCGTACCCTTGGCATCGCCAGCAGCTAGGAGTTGAGTCTGCTGACGGTTGAATTCAAGACAGTAGACAGGGCTTTCGTCCTCAGTTTGCTTAACTGAAACTGCGGGCTTCTGGGAGCTTTTCTGGAGATCAAACAGCTGCACGTCACCTTCAGGGAGAGTCATGGGGTGAGACAGGCCCAGACCACAGCCTCTGAGCCTCTTCGGTTCCCGAAGACATGAGAAGGCTGTGACTCAGTTCAGCTCTCCGTCCCACGTGACCCTGCCCACAGCCTCCCCAGCCCACAGTTGCAGGGACACACTGGGCTCATGTCCCTTCAGTGGAGCAAAGCCTGGGCCCGTGCCTTACCTTCCCCAGAAGCAGCCGCAAACACCAGGGGGCGCACCGGGGACCAGCGCACAGCAAACAGGTACTTGTGGGAGAGCTGCAGGGAGGTCAGGGGCTGGGCCTGCAGCATGGAGTACAGGTGGACGTGGCCGTCCGTCCCTGCACTCAGGAAGAGATTCCTAGATGGGACACAGGGCAGGCAGCGGGTGAGCGCTGGGGTCCAGGTGTAGCTGGGGCCTTTCTGTCGGACTCCTCGTGGGCTACTGGGCTCCGGAAAGTAAGGAGCAGATTCCCTGGAGCCAACCACGGGATCTCTGGGTACTGGAGCTCAGTGGGGAAGACCCAGGCCCAGGGCAGACTGCAGGTTCTTCAGGCAGTTCTGTGTGGGTCCTGGTGGGACTCCCCTGCCCTCCCTGTGCCAGAGGCCCTGTGGGCCCTCCCTACCTGTGGAAGGGGGAGCAGCTCACAGAGTAGACAGGACCGCCATGGGGGGCGAACGTGAACTGCGCCGGGGCCCGCAGGGGCACAGAGCTGGGCATCCGCGTGACTGCGGCATCCTCTGCTGTCAGGGAGCACTTAAGTGGGAAACCGCCTTCTGTGCCCAGCACGAAAAGGCTGGGGTCGAAGCTGGAGAAAGCCACTGCCGTGGCGCCCACCTCAGTCTCCCCACGGGAAGGCTATGGAGGAAAAAGCAGCAAGGCAGAGCCAGGGGGAGTCTGCTTGGTGGCCCCAAGGAGCCTGGGGCACGTGCGTGACTGCTGTGGCCCTCAGGGACTCCCACCTGCTCGCCCACCCCCAAGGTGCCCTGGCTCGGCGGTCCCATGGCCCAGCACCACCTCGTGGACCTATGTCCGGCGTGGGGGGGTGGCAGCCTCACCCCTCGTACCTTCTTCAGCTTGGTGTTCCTGGGAAGCTGCTGCACGGCCAGGGCAAAGCCCGCGCTCAGCTGCAGCCGGCCGGCCCCGAGCCCCTGCCAGAGCAGCACCTTCCCGTCAGCGGCCACGCTCAGCACCTGGAAGCGCTGGCTGTGCCGGGGCTCGGGGAGCCAGACCACCTGCGCAACCGGGAGAGCAGCCAGGTCACGAGAGCACACCTGCCCCACCTCCCGGCAAGGCCAGCTGTCAACCTCCACACGACCTTCCCCTTCTCTTCCAGGAGGAAAAAAAAAGGGAGACTTCTTGCAGAGGCTTGGGAGCCACCTGACCCACCAGAGGGCAGATCCAGAGGGTTCCCAGGTGCCCCCAAGTCCCAGCAGAAAACCAGGACGGCAGGGGCTCCATGGAGGCGGCCAGCAGGGCCAGGCCCAGGGGGGCCTCCCTCTGGGGGAGAGTGTGACTCTGGACCCAGGCGCTCCGAGAATGCCAGAGGCAGCTGGCCAAGCGCTGACTCCCTGGTGACCTTCCTCCTGGGTGGTGGCCACTGGGCACCCCCTCCCCTGCTCCGTGCTGTGGAGCAGATGCCTGGACGGCAAGGCCTGGTTCTGGAGGAGGTTACCTCCCTCCTCGCCTGGCAGGCCGCTGCCCTGACCTGGTACACAGGGTCCGTGTGCGTGTCATCTGTCAGGCCCGTGCGCCAGAGCAGTGGGTCCTCGGGGCGGCTCATGTCCCACACCAGCACCTCGCCACTGTATAGTCCACCTGGAGGCCAAGCGGGTGTGAGGAGCTGCCCACAGCCAACAGCCCCGCTTTAGGGACGGGCACCAGCCCCCTCTCGTCCACTGCGCTAGGACTTGGGGCTGCTTCCTTGAAAAGAGTCCTGGTCCCCAGGCCGCCCGCTCTGTCCAGCGGTACCCACCCCGGGAAGCTCCCCCACCACCAGGATGCTCTCCCCTGCCCGCACCTGCCGTTCCTCCAGCTTCACCTGCCCCCTTTCCCAACACGCCATCACTATGGTCAGCGCCCCGAGACTGCCTGCTTCACCCAGCCTCACGTCCTGACCAGGCTGTATCTCCACATGGCTCGCACCACCCAAGACTCAGCTGAGAACCTGCCTCCTCCTCCATGCCCAGTTACCCCACTCGAGCTCAGGGCTCAGGACCTCCTGTGGTCCCTGCTTCTGGCCATGACCAGGGGCTGAGGGCCAAATGCAGGGCCTCGGCCGCCCACGGCGGGATGCGGAGCAGAGACACAGGCTGGGAGGCTCACCTGCCACGTGGGACGGCCGCGTGGGGTGGAAGGCCAGGCACATGGCAGCGCTGGGCACCTCCACCACCACCGACGGCTGCTGGGGGCTCAGGCCTCGCCGGTCCAAGTTCCAAGCACACACAAAGGACCTCAGCGTGCTCCAGTCCCCGTCATCCAGCCTGCAGGGACACACCCGCACGAGCTCAGACCAAGGTCTGGGCTCCATCCCAACCCGCGCCACCCCAGCCCACCTTGCTCCTACTGCCCGACCCACCTCACCCCCTGACTCAGATGAGTCTCTGTCCCCATCACACACAGACACTGTGCTGGGTGCCCAAGTGGCAGAGGCGCCTATATGACACCCCAAGGTCATGACTCTTCTTAGAAAACCAGGGACAGGGCCATACGTGGCACGGGGAGGAAGCTGGGCATGTCTGACACAGCCTGGGAGAGACGAGGCAGGCCCAGGACTCATGGCCCACTGCTGATAGCTGGGCACTGGGAGAACCTTCCCTGTCTTTTCCTGCCAATCCAAGGCTCGGGCAGCCTTGAGAAGATTCCCACAAAGGCCAAGCTCTGGGCCTGCCCCTCCCTGCACAGATGAGGAGACGGATTCAGACAAGGGTCTCAGGGCCTCCTATCATCCCCCACACACCCCTGTTGCCACTTACCGGCCATAGGCGCAGGCCACCACAGAGCCAGTGGAGTTCCAGGAGACACCAGTCACATGGAGACCCTGTCCTTGGGCTGGAGGGTAGCTCAGGGTATGTAGGCAGGTCACTGCAAGAGACAGGCCATCCCCAACTCCGAATCCCAAAGCCACCCAGCAGGAGAGCAAAAGGCAGACACAGGCGTGGGGCTCCCGATTCCGGTCAGGATTCAAGACCACTGCCCAGACCGGGGACAGTGTGGAGCCTTCATCCCATCATTCCCCCCAACAGGGTGCTTCCAGAAGGAAGAGCCTTGGGAACTGAGACGGACACCAGGCTCCACGTCAGAGCTAGAACCTGCACTCATATCTGTTCCACACAAAATCTCCAAAGGCTTGGCTTCTGGAGTGGCAGAGGGCTGACGGCTGCCAGACAGCGTGAGTATCCCGGATGCCACACGACTGCACAGGCGAGAAGCGGTAACAGGAGCACATTCCATGTTAGGTGTATTTCAATACACGCCTTTTTTAAAGCTCAGGCACCCTGTGGCTCAGCCCACAGCTGCCAGCAGCAGCTAACGAGAGGCCGGCAGTGCTGGCCATGGGGAGGGTCTGGTATACTTTCCAGGGGCTAATCTGCACCACAGGCCGAAACTCCTGCAAAAAGTCTCACCCTTCTTGACCTCATAACCCCAAATAGAGAAACCATCCAAAGGAAAAAACATCCAAATTCTGTCAGAAGCTGCACTGTGCGCCTCTGGTGAGAAAGCAGAATGTGCAGGCACCGTGGGAAACAGCCCAGTGGTTCCGCAAAAGGCTGAGTTACCACACAGACCAGCAATGCCACTCTGAGGGACATGTCCAAGAGGACTGGCAACGAGCACGCCGACACGCACACTTGAACACAAGTGGCCACAGCATCGTTCGGGACAGCCAAAGCGTCCAGTGACTGACGGACAAGCGCAGTAGATCCCTACCATGGCGAACGATTCAGCCGCAGAAAGGAATGAAGTCCCGAAAGACCTACGGCACAAGGACCCTTGACAGCACTCTGCTAGGCAGACACAGCTATGTAATCAGATGTTACATGAGTCCATTACGTGACATGTCCAGAAGAGACAAATCTGAAGACAGAAAGGGGGTGAGCAGCTGCAGGAGCCGTGGGGGAAATGGGGAGTGGCTGCTAGTGGGTGCGAATTTTTGGGGGGAAGTGATGGAAATATTCTAAAATGGATTGTGGCAAAGCTTACATACCTCTGTGCCGTGCACTCTGTCGCTCAGTCATGTCCGACTCTTTGTGACCCCATGGATTGTAGCCCTCCAGGCTCCTCTGTCCACAGGAGTTCTCCAGGCAAGAATACTGGTGTGGGTTGCCATGCCCTCCTCCAGGGGATATTCCCACCCCAGGGATCGAGCCCAGGCCTCCCACATTGCAGGCAGACTCTACCGTCTGAGCCATCAGGGAAGCCCCTACTGGAAATATATTAAAACCCACTTTACACTTAAAATGATTTATATGGGTGAATTATATGGGTTGTAAACTATATCTCAGTAAATCTGTTGGTTTTTTCTCCTTTTACTTTTCTGGTTGTGCCACTCGGATCTTAGTTTCCCAACTGGGGATTGAACCTGTGCCCCCTGCAGTGGAAGCATGGTGTCTCCACCCTGCACAACCAGGGGAGTCCTCAGTTTTATAAAACAAAGCCATGCGGTGGGGCCAGGAGGCAGAGGGGGCATGAGAAAAACTCTCGGGGTTTTGGTTCCATAAATGCTTGCACTGTGTGAAAATTATGGGCCTGAACACTTGCGATCTGTGCCTGTGTTTATGCACGGTTTATGAATTCAATAAAAGTTTGTATTAAAAAATAAACTTTAAGCATTATGTATCATAACAGCATTTGTAACTGCAACACTTAGTACACTTTAAAATCTAAAGATGAAAAGGCAGAGGGACAGAAAGATGGGCTGCTCCGTACCTTCACTGGCGGGTGTCTGCCAAGATCCAACACAGAACACAGCGTGAATTCACCTGTGTGCAAAACCTACCTCAGCAAACCTGACTCCATGAAAGTCTATGGTGAAGCATCGCGCAGCAGTTTAAAAAGTACAAGAGTCTATAACGGAAAGGGAGCTCAAAACAGAAAACATGTATATTTGTACACGTATTATACACAGCAGATACCTGGACATATGTATGAAACTGAGTATATACACGTGCACAGGCGTCCCTGTTGTCTCATATGGTAAAGAATCTGCCTACAAGGCAGGAGATCCCAGTTAGATCCCTGGAGAAGGGAATGGCTACCCATCCAATATTCTTGCCTGAAGAATTCCATGGACAGAGAATTCCATGGGGTCACAAAGAGTCGGATATGACTAAGCAACTAACACTTTCACTACACACACACACACAAAGACACACACAAAACTTGAATCACTTCGCTGTACATCTGAAGCTATATAACATTAAATATACCTCAATTTTTTTTTTTTTTTTTGGCCACACCAAATGGCATGTGGGATCTTAGTTCCCCTACCTGGGATCAAACCCACATCCCCTGCAGTGGAAACACAGTCTTAACCAGTGGATCAACATGGAAATCCTTAACTATACTTCATTTAAAAAACAATTATAACAGGGAATTCCTCGTGCTCCAGTGTTTAGGACCCCGTGCTTCCACTGCGGGGGCCCAGGTTCAATTCCTGGCTGGGGAAGTGAGAGCCCACAAGCTATACCACGTGGCCACATAAGTGAGCAGAATAAAAGTGGCGATAAATGAATGAAAAGGACACAGGTGAAGTCTATGTAGCAATCTGACAACACAGAACAGGCTTTGCTTCTGAAGAGAAAAGACCCCAGACTGGTCACAGTGCCTCCCCGCTGTCAGCCACACGTGCAAACAAGGGCCAGGGCAGGACAAGGCAAAGAGGCCAAAGGTTCCAGGGGGTGCCCTCCTGGGTGCACTCCCCTAGGTGGCCTCCTCCCCATCTCTAATTCCGAAGTGCTGGGCCAAGTCATCACTGATTTTCCGATTGTGAAGGCGCAGTACTTGACTGAGAGCAGCGGCTCAGCCTTTCCGGGGCTACGACAGCCAAGGACAGCAGGGAAATGTCAAGGCCAACACCCTGACAGCTGGAGTGGAGACAGAGCAGCCTGATGCCTCAGCCAACGCACTGATTCCACTGGGGAGAAATAATCAAGAAATTCATGCAAAAGAAAACCAGAGTGAGAGAGACAGCCTCGCTCTAGCTCTGCCACACAGCAGCAAACCGGTTAGACTCCTCTGCCCAGCACTCAAAAAGGAAAGCAACCTCAGGGCCGCGAGAGGCCCACACGCCCTGCGGCCACCCGGGGGTGCTGCCTAACCCCCCACCTGCTCACTGCTTCCAGAAGACATGCTTCTAGAGGCAATGCTGTGCTGGGATGTCCACCAACGGGGACCCAGGAAGGCTGCCTGTCCCCTCAGTGGCACGCCACGCAGGTGCTGGGGGCCTGGGGCCCCTCCTCTACAGGAGCTGGCAAGGGAAGCTCTGCTGAGCGCAAAAGGCCGAAAACAGCCTGGACAGCACTCTCCACCTGCGTCCAAGATGCGCCTGACGGCAGCGGCAGCAGCGGCGGCAGCGTGCTATGTGTCAGCGCCAAATGGGAAAGGCCTGCAAACCACTGTTCTCGCTCGTAGTACACGGTCCGTATTTCTGCAGTGACTGTTAAAATGAACGTGTAGTGCTTCTGTAATCAGAAACGAGTATGTATTTTTCCTGCTTTGCAGTTTTTAATAGGATAACTACAAAATTGTGACGGTTTCTGCCATATATCAATATGAATCAGGCACAGGCATACATACGTCCCCCTTCTCTCTGTTTTTTTCATTTATTTTTATTTATTTAGCTGCACCAGATCTTAGCTGTGGTATGTAGGATCTAGTTCCCTGATCAGGGATGGAACCTGGCCCCCTGCGTTAGGAGCACAGAGTCTTAGCCACTGGACCACCGGGGAAGTCCCTGTCCTCTCCCTCTTGAACCTCCCTCCCCATCTCACCCCTCTAGGTTGTCACAGAGCACCTCTGGGTTCCCACTGGCTGTCTATTGTACATATGGTAACGTGAATGTTTCAATGTTACTCTCTCAAATCATCCCCCCC